>JAXCLQ010072009.1:0-10916 GCA_035584115.1 Cedrela odorata
AAAAAAGTGGGAAACAAATCTGGGTATAACCTTACAATTCTGCCAACGAAAGCATTTTATCCTGTAAATTGGATTCGTATAAACAGTTTTTACAAGACACCGACGACGCCGGAAGAATCAAAATGGGTGGAAGACACTGTGGTCGAGCTAAGCAGGGAAACCTATGGATTACACCTATGGAACAAGATAACAAGAAGGCTAGTTATTAAAGAGGGAAGTGTTATAGATAGGTTAATAAAATCTCACTGTCTCGTTTGTCAAGGGACGTATAATATTTCTTAAAAGGAATTCAAATTCTTATTGTTACGTGTTCATTTTTATTTATTATATGGACTTTTCTATATTAATTATACTATGTCACAATAGGGCAGGCAAAAGTTTTACTAGTAGAGATGCCAAAATTTCTTGTGGGGTTGGATCTCACATGAGACCCGTCCCCAATGCAATAGAGTTAGGATAGTTTATAAAAAATAAAAATATTAATTTTTAAATTAATAACACTGGGATTTGCATAGTACTCTTTATCGTGCTTTATTCTCCATTATTTATGTATATGTTATATAAATTTTATATGTACAAGTGCAATTTTCTCTAATAATTTTTTTATTTTAATAATAATTTTTATTGGGAATATACTATAATATGTTATTAATATTTTTGTTTAAGTTAATTAAATTTTAATATCGTTAAAATTTGTGAATATAAATTATAAATAGATAAAATAAAAAAGATAAAATTTTGGAAGTGTACGAAAAAATCATTTTACACATGGGGATTCTTTATCCCTATCTCATTAAATTTATTAGAAAATGGAGTTGAGAATAAGAGTTAATATAGAAAACGGTGTAGGGGATGAGGAAGAACTCTTCGTTCTACTTCATTGCCATTCTTATGTCACATAAATAAGGCAGAACCAAAATTAGAAATTGGAGGGGCTAAAATATTAAAATAGTAAAACTGAAAAACTAAAGCATAAACAAAATCTATAAATTAAGGATATAATGTTAAATTTTTAAAAATTAAGGTGCCAATATTTTGGTGAATAGTATATAAATTTTGGGGAGAAACATTCAACTATTAAAGCTATATAGGTGAAAATATAATTCTTTTATGGTGCCAGACCAAAGCACCTATAAATCATTACATAACTCCATTAATATAAGTTTATTTGTATGAATAAATTTAATAATTTGTAGATATAGCATTACTTATTCAAAATTTGTTTATTTGTAGTACCTATAAGATTACATTTAATTAAAACAATCAAACAAATCATAAATGATATGTTCAAAAAATTGATAATGTTAATTTCTTTTCACATTAATTTTAAATATATATATATATATTTAATTTGTATTTATACAATGGTGGGTGGGTAGGGTTTAAGTGTGTGAAAACTAAATAAAAAGGATACAATTGTCAATTTATTTCCATTTTAAATAAAGAAGTTTAATTTAATTATATTTTATTTATTTTATAATTCATTATCGATATTTGTTTAGATAAAAATTCATAGAAACAATGATATCAATAATTGAAAAAGTCAAGAAAAGAATAAATTTGACAATGAGAAAGTCATAGAAGGTAGAATGATAACAAGAAAAGAAATTGAAGCATATGATAAAATATTCAATGAATAAAAAATCGAGTAGAAAAAAGAGAATCAAGCGGTTTAGATCCTGAAATTCTCATCATCGTCGAGAAACTAAATTTTCTTGGATGCGTGTATTAGAAGAAATCTGCAATTTCTCCTTCTTCTCTCTTTAATCTTTATCCTTAGTCAATTCAAAACACAATGTCTACGGGGAGATGTTGCTGAGAAATAAATACTAGAAGGCTTACAAAGAGAGGATATAATTAGAAGAGCTTAGAGAATGAGAAACGCCATTATTGAGTTTCTGAGAGATGAGAAAATACATAATGTTTCCATGCATGTGGTCATATTGTTAAGGAATGAAGAATGCAGTATTTCTTCTACAACAATCAGCCTTTTCAGTTTTCCTGTAGCAGCCTCCTTGCGCAGATGCAGCACTTTACCTGCTGTCAGCTACACTGTCTTGCCAACTTGTAGTATTATTGTTCTCTGTGTTTATTTGTAAAAGTTAAACGGAACTCGTCAATAGCCTTAAATTCCTGTAATTTTTAGCCACATCATAGATAGTACAGGCTCTTAAGATTTAGTTGGCAATGTGAAAAACTTGTATATCTATGGCATCAGTGTAAATTATTTTAATCCGAAATACAAAAACACATATTACAGCCTCTGGTCATTTGTTCTTTGTTTCTGCAATTCTTTTAAAACTCAACTTGGTATCTGAGTATGGCTCATCCAACCATAGCACCAACTTTTACACCAAATCTTGAGAACAATCAAACCTTAGGCTCGGCCACCAATCAACACAGACTCATGTCCTTCTTTGCACCGGTAAAACTGTATAAAAACAATATCTGATGTGGAAAATTCATGTGTTACCCACCATTAGAGGTAATGATCTTGAAGGATATATAGATGGTTCAAAAGCCATTTCAAACAGGTTCATCGTCTCTATTGGTGAAGATGACAGCACAGTGACTACAAAGAATCAAGTCTTCCATTAATTGGGCAAACAAGATCAATTGATGTTGTCTTGGCTAACCATGAGTGAAACGGCCACCAATCAACACAGACTCACATGTCCTTCTGTGCACCGGTAAAACTGTATAAAAACAACTATCTGGTGTGGAAAACTCAGGTTTTACCCACCATTATAGGTAATTATCTTGAAGAATATATAGTAAAGCCATTCCAGACAGGTTCATCGTCTCTACTGGTGAAGATGATAACACAGTGACTACAGAGAATCAACTCTTCCATTAATTGGGCAAACAAGATCAATTGATGTTGTCTTGGCTAACCATGAGTGAAAATGCACTAACCTCATTCAGAAGCTACACCACCTCAAAAGATCTATGGGATGTAGTAACAAGGATGTTCTCCTCACAATCACAAACAAAGATCATGCAACTCAAGAATCAATTTCAAAATACCAAAAAGGGCTCAATAAACATCTCAGACTATTATACCAAAATCAGAAGTCTAGCAGATGCACTTGCCATTTTAGGCAAAGTAGTAAATGAAAAAGACCCCATGGAACATATATTGAATGGCTTAGGGACCAAGTATGATGCCATAGTAGTCAATATTGCTTCAAGGGTGCACGTCATGACTCTTGAAGACATTTATGCCCAACTGCTTATCTTTGAAAGCAAATTAGAGAACAACAATCTCACAAGGAACATCAACAATGAGGCAAATGGTGTCACAAGCAACAACCAACACAATTGGAACCCGAAAAGAAACCAGCCTCCAATAGGAAGAGGACATAACTTTGGAAGAGTAAAAGGAAACCACAAAGGTAGGGGAAGAGGCAGAAGCCCTCAAGGAAGAGGCCAAAACAAGGTCATTTGTCAAATTTGTAACAAAGTTGGGCACTCTACCACAGCTTACTGGTACAAGTTCAATTAGAACTTCGTGTAACATCCCTAATTCCGGAAATGCTACCGGCAGATGGGAAATCCCTCGTCACTCTGAGTCTCTATCTCTGCCTATCTGAATTCATATATAACTCTTATAAATTCATAAAGTGTAACCCATTTCATGTAATGCATATGGGCAATATACTTGACCATGAAACATAAACATAATACATTAATGTTATACAATATTTGGCGCAATGTCCTTTATGCAAATGCCTAGCTTAACTATAACACTCTATATATGCTGGACCCATGAGCTCTAGTGACTATAGTTTAACTATCCTTGCTTCTGCAGGTGTCTTCTTTCTACTGTAACATTTCTCTTTTTCTAACTAAATATTCATCCTGCAAAATTGGAAGAGTGAGGGATGAGTCTTGGAAGACTCAATGAGTGGAGATTATATCGAAGAAAAATATACATGTCAGAAAAATTAAGTTCCGCTGTAAATAAATGAAACTTGTGCTATTAATAAACTTTAATAATGTAATTTAAATCTGTAGTAGCAAAAAAATTAATTTAATACTATGTTTAAAAATTGCTCTAATCTAATAAAACCCATTCCAAAAAATGGTTATGAAACTAAAAATTTTGTGACTCTGGTCCTGTAGGGCGACCTCTAGCCCGAAGGCAGACCTCTCGCCGGAAGGCAAACCTCTGGCCCCGTAGGGCAAAAATCTTGAAAATCAAGTTTTGAACTCATTTTAAAACAAATTCATGAATAGATCTGAAGTCATAAACTAAAATAGTTATATGCATTCTATGAATGTACATCAAATCAATTACAAAGTTCGTTTTAAATTGCAAAATCAAGAGAAATTTATATAAATTTTTATCAAATATAACATACTCGAGCATACTAAAATACTCATCATTCCTTAAATTCATAAAAATTTACTTCAAGCCTAGATAGAGTTTTACCTTATTCAAATCATGTGACAATAAATAATGACTCACCATGTTACCATTCACGATTTGAACCATGATCTTACAAATTATAATTGTTTCTCAAAGCATTTATAATTCAAATAATATTTTAGAAAAGTAAAAGTATCCACTCATCTATATGCCTCAAAGATCTGCCTTAGGCTACATGCCGTGGCTACCGAATATCAATATATATGTAATCCCAACATATTAATAAATTCTATAAGGGTTTCTTAAAACCAATAAATGTAAGTTTAAAATCATTTGCAATAAAATTAGTCCACTCACCTATTAAAGTTTGATCAACTCTTACCAAAGTGTAGCCATGGACATTCCGATCGGTGATCTCTCTTTTGGACACGAAATCCATTCATTCTCCATGTTTTTTTTTTCTCAACCACTAGCCAACTGAATCTGCCAACCTAAAAATCACAAAATAGAACAGCACCCTAACCAATTCATCTTCTCTCTTCAATCGCAAACACGATAGGAGAAATTTCTTTAATAACAACTACTTCTCTTCTCCTCATCCATGACATTAAAGTCTCAAGCTAATTTCAGTTCAAACCTCTTCAATTTCTGTCCAAAATCAAAACCAAAGGCGGGTTTCAGTTTTCCCCTACGTCTCTTACCGACTTTGCCTTCCTCTTGCTCAACAACACAACATTCCTCCTCATCTCCTTCTTAGATCAGCCACCACTCTTCCTTCCTTTCTTTCTTTCTATGCTTTCTTCTTCTTCTACCATTTCTCTTTGTCAAAACTTTCTTCCTTCATTTTTCTTACCCCTTCCTTGCTTCTCTTCGATTTTCTTTCTTTTGTTCACCAACATTCTAGCCTTTCTAAATGAGAGAAATAGGTCGGTCAAACACCCTCTTTTTTTCTTTCTTTCTGTTTCCTTCTCCTGTATTCTAGACCCATCAAGAAAAACAAAGACAAATGACCATTTTATCCATGCAAAATGACCATTATATCCATACACCTTTGGGCTTAAAAATGGGTTTACTATTTACCATAATTTGGGCTTAATATTGGGCCTTAATTTATTAAATATTGGGCTTGGCTTGAACACTCATATTTGGGCCATTTTTTATAATTTTTTTACATATATTTATTTATTATTTATTTATTTATTATTATTATTTTTTATCTTTACCATATGAAAATTTTGGGCCATTACACTTCGAAACCAAGAATCAAGGAAATCATGCACAAATATCAATATTCATGGCAGTACAAGACACCCCTAATAAAAGTGGCTGGTACTTAGATAGTGGTGCCATAAATCATATCACCAATGACCTCAACAACATCTCTCTAAAATAAGAGTACAAAGGTAAAGAAAGCTTGACAATAGGCAATGGTAACAAGTTAAAAATATCTCATATAACTCATAGCACCTTGCACACAAATAGTTCCTTCAATTTGAAACTTAAAAACATAATTTATGTTCTTGACATTACAAAAAAATCTACTGATAATATCTAAATTGATCTCTGATAATAACCTTTTTTGTTGAATTTGATAATATTGGGTGTGTTGTAAGAAGTGGCTGAAGATGACTTGTACCTGCTGAAGGAAGTGAAAGAGGCTGAAATCAATCCAGATAAAAGTCCAAATAGGTTAGAAAGTCAATTTTCTTTTGTTTCATAATTTGCTTTAACATGTAATTAAATTTGTGTTTGTAAGGAGTCAATCAATTGCAAATATTGTTGTCAATAGTCTAGAGTCTAAAAGTGAACTTGATGTCCTTCATAGGAGTTTTGGTCACCCCAATAACCAAACCCTTAGGAAGATGATTTCATTTTGTCAAAACATTTCAATGAATAAAATTCAATCTCCAAACTTTTTGTATAGCATGTCAACTTGGCAAAAATCACAAACTTACCTTTAAAACCAATGAAACCACACTGCAAAGCCACTTGAACGCCTCCACTCTAACCTTTAGGGACCATCACTAGTAGCCTCAAGAAATAATTTCAGATATTATCTAAGCATTATTGATGACTTTAACAAGTATACATGGTTATTCCTTCTCCAAAACAAAGTATATACAACACAGGTGTTCAAAAAATTCAAAAAACAAATAAATATATTAATAGAAAAGAATATCATTGTTCTTCAAACTGACATGGGTGAGGAATTCACACCTTTAGGAAATCATCTAGGAAACTAAGGAATAACCCTTAGATTTTCATGCCCACGCACATCCCACCAAAAGGAAAGAGTGGAAAGAAAGTATAGACATTATTGAAAATAGTTTTAACTCTCTTAGCATAGGTTGGTTTGCCTCTTGATTTGTGGTGGGAAGCTTTCCAAACTTTAGTTTTCTTGGTCAACAGAATGCCTACATATGTTTTCAATGACAAGGCCCCTTTTGAAAAACTTTTCAATAGAAATTATGATTATTCATTCATCAAGACCTTTGAATGCACATACTTTCCCCACCTAAGAGATTACAATAAACAAAAACTAAATTATCATACTAAAAAATACATCTTCGTAGGATTGGCCCCAAATATAAAGGTTACATATGCATAAACATGTTAGGAAACATCTATAATTTTAGGCATGTTATTTTTAATGAAAGTGATTTCCCATACAGATCAGATCGATCGTTTACTAACTTCAAAAACTCTTCACCAAGTCACAACCTCTTCAATTACTCACAATTATTGTATAATCCCTTAATTTTAGCTCCTCCACAAGATGCAAGCACAAGATCATCAGAAGACTTCTTTCAATCATCTAATCACTCTCTAAACAAAACAGAAATACCCTCTCAACCAAACACATCATTCTCCTAAAAATCAAGCCATAAGTGATTAAACTTCCCAAATTCATAGCACAATTAAAGAAACACAAACTGACAACACACAACTTGAAGAAGCTTCTAAACCAAGAAACATACATCATATGGTTACAATCAAAATTTCAGAATCAACAGAAGAAACATTAATGAGTTCAGAATGGAAGAAAGACATGCAGATGAATATAAAGCTCTCATCAAAAACCAAACGTGGGAACTGGTAGAATTTAGACCCAAAATAAAGTTAGTTAGAAACAAATGGATATTTAAAGTCAAATATAATCTAGATGGAACCATTGTTAGACACAAAGAAAGAAATATTTGTGGCAAAAGGGGTTCCGTCAAATAGCAAGAGTTAATTTCACAGAGACTTTTAACCCAGTTGTCAAGTCATCGATAGTTAGAGTGGTCTAGAGCTTGACAATGCAACAAGACAGGGATATCCTACAAGTAGATGTAAACAATGCATTTTTGCATGAAAACATCACAAATGAAGTATTCATACCTTAACTAGAAGGTTTTTGAGATCAACAAAAAATAAGACATATATGTAAACTTAAGAGAGCCATGTATGGATTGAAGCAGACACCTAGGGTCTAATATGAGAAACTTAAAACAACTTTGTTGAATTAGGGGTTTGTAAACTTAAATTATATACCTCTTTGTTTTTATTGCCTAAGAACCAAGAACATATCATGCTACTTGTGTATATTGATAACATACTCATCATTGAAAGTCAAGAAAAACTAGTATAAACCATCATTCAAAAACTAAGTGACACTTTCTCTTTGAAGGTGTTTGGGTTAGTCAGCCACTTCCTTAGCATTGAAGTAAAAAGAGATGAGCATGGCATTCACCTAAGTCAATCCAAATATATACAAGATCTTCTTAGTAGAACTAGAATGCCATATTGCAAAGAGAGCCCTTCATCAATAAGTACTTGTGATAGATATGCTCGAGAGGGAGGATTTGAATTCAAAGATCTTACCTTATACAAGAGTCTCATAAGAACCTTCTAGTATGCAACCCTAACCAGACCAGAGATAGCATTTTCAGTTAACAAATTAGGTCCATTTATGGAGTGTCCTAAGCAAACTCACTGGTTGGGGTGAAAAAAGATACTAAGGTATCTCAAATATTACTCAACAAGTGGAAGAATGGAGCTAACTGGATTTGCATATGCTAACTAGGTAGCAGACACTGATGACAGAAGGTCTGTTAATGAATTTGGTATCTTCTTAGTTGGAAACCTGATTTTGTGAAGTTCAAGGAAATAAAGGGTCGAAGCAAGGTCCTCCACGGAATCTAAATACAATTCTCTTGCTTTGGTTATTGCTGAAAAGGTATACTTGCGCTCATTACTCTATGAACTGAAAATCAAGCTACTTCACACCCCAATTGTGTTGTATGACAACACAAGTATAGCCTCTTTAACTTCCAATCCAATCCTTCATGGAAGGTTGAAGCACATTGAAATAGATCTGTATTTTATTAGAGAAAAAATGTCCAAGAATAAACTCGAAATTAGATATGTTCCTACCAAAGACCAACTTGCTAATAAATTCATTAAACCACTGCCAATTGAGAGATTCAAGAACCTCATACCCAAACTCAATATCTTAACCTCATACCCAAACTCAATATCTTACTAGACAATTGAGTTTGAGGGGAAGTGTTAAGGAATGAAGAATGCATTATTTCATCTACAACAATCAGCCTTTTCAGTTTTCCTACAGCAGCCTTCTTGCACAGATGCAACGCCTTACTTATCAGCTACACTGCCTTGCCAAAACGAAACGCATCAATAGCCTTACATTCCTGTTAACCACCTCATAGATAGTACACGCTCCTAGGGTTTAGTTGTCAATGTGAAAAACTTGTATATATATACAGCATTAATGTAAAGTTATTTTCAGCCGAAATACAAAATCAGTATTACAGCCTCTGGTCTTTTGTTCTCTGTTTCTGTAATTCTTTCAAAATTTGACTCATATCCAAGCCTATTAGGGAAAACATTGAGCGGTGGATAGATTCTTTCAAAATTACTTTTTCCGACGGCTAAGCTTTTAACATATAGGATTGCATGATTACCCCGTATATTATTGCTTGATTTGAGATTTGTTTTAAATAATCGACATAGAATTAGATCAATTTGTGGACGTTGTTTCCATGAATTAACTTGAAATTGTGGAAGAAAATTAGTCCTTCTCATTACGTTTTGTCAAAGTCACGATGGTATGGACATAAATGTGTACTAATCTGTCTCTAATGGCTAGTCAAAATGGCAATAAAGCTCCAACAACAACATATTAAAAAAAAATTATAAGTATTTAAGAAACTTTGTCTATAGATAACCACAAAAAAATTAGATGTCGTTCAAAAATTATATATCCAATAAATATAAAAAAAATAGTGTAAATTTTAATTTATAATAGGGCTATTTTTTAATATTAAATAGGGTTACTTTATAAGACATTTCAATAAAATTTTAAAACGAGTTACCATCGCCGTAAAGATCCATCATTACTCCTAATTGTGGGATCATCAATCAATTACTGTAAGAGAATTAACTACGATCATTTTCTTCTTTTAATTGTTGATGGACCACTGCTGTTACATCTTCTAACAATTCTCTCTAATCTCATGCATCAAATTCTTTTATGTTGCGACTGACTCCTACAATATTCACGTTTAGATCTTTTGGACTCAGTTATGTATACAGTTTAAAGACTCGACCACATGCACAAACCACATTATCAACAAAACCTTCTTCTCATAGATTTGAGTCTTTATATACTTACTTGCAACTGTGGTCTGGATATCGTTCCCAAGTCCTTAAGAAATTTGGAATATGCCTCTTGTAAGTGAAGTCTCTCCTTATTCAACTGTAACGGCAGTAAGAAAAGCGTCTCACAAGATGCTGAACTACAGGCTACTTAGCCAAGCCGTGAAATCCCCCATCTTCTCTACCATTGCATTTGTTGCTATATTTTTCGTCGTCTATGCAGACAGCATTATCCATAACCTTTCTGTTTATCCTGCAGACGTTAGAATTGGTATAACCTTTCTGTTTATCCTGCAGACGTTAGAATTGGTGAAATTTATGCAGCACCACAAAATCCTCATGAGATTTTTGAAGCAAGGCATATTCCTAGTAATATCCTCCAAACACCGGAGATTCCCAAAATCGGAAGACCAGTCGAGTCAACTTCCAGTACCATGCCACTACCAACCACAAGAGAAAAGATGGAAGAAAATAGCAGGCCAGTGCTTGCCATGCAAGAAAGGGTTGAAGAAAATAACAGGTCACTATTACCACGCAAGAAAAGGTTGATGAAGAAAGCAAGTCATTGCTTCTTACTACACAAGCAACAAATGAACAAGAAGAAAGTGAAAGTCCAGATCCTCTACTTCCGCCCTCCAATCTCACCAGAGAAAGAAGAATGGAATGGTTCCAGAGAAAATTGCCAAAAATTGAAATTCTTGGATCAAACGACTTGACTAGGAAATTTCATGGTCGAGTTTTGGAATTCTTTAACAGTGTACAATTCAGTTCTTCATGGTTTGGCTTTCACCAGCTCGTACTTTTGAACCGAGAGATTTCTTGGCTGTAGACACTTTAATGAAAGCCAACCCTCAATCGTGTTTGGTGCTTCTATCCAGATCTC
>JAXCLQ010072016.1:0-63279 GCA_035584115.1 Cedrela odorata
TAACACTCTTTGTATGAAATGATGTAGTATTATGTAATAATGATTGATTGAATAAGTATGAGAATGGGGTGTTACACTTACATCCAATAAGGACAAATACATAATTGTATATTATTGCATTAATGAATAAAATTGATAATTTATTTATAAGTTTTTGTTTATGCTGGCTACTTATATATAAAATCTTTAAAATGACAATTAAATGAATTAACTTAAATTTAATTTATAAGATTCCGTCATTCTTAAACGTTTCTGATCATAGGATTATTAACACTAGAACATTGATAAATGCATATTAGATTAGTATATGTTATGTTGGATTCCTTAAAGAAAGAAGATAGCTAATCTCAAAAATTATTAGTGAAGGTATTCACTTAATTTAACATATGAATGCTTATTAGAGAACAAATACATCGAACTGACTCACTTGAGAACTCATATGGAGTATTATCCACCTGTTTATAAGATTTCTCTAAGTTACAATAGTATAATTGATCCTTAGACTTGAGGTCTTTATAGTATATTGTTTGTGGATTATATATGATTTGGCATTACACATCTGTCATTCATAGCGAGATTACACATAGGGTAATGATTGAGAAATATGAAAAGCACGCGAAGGTTGTGAGAAATTAATAAAGGATGCATCGCTCTGGATAACATAAAGTAGATATTCTGAGAGACATCATTTTCATATAAGTAATAATAAAAAGCCATGACCATAACGAGTTCTTAAAGGAATTTTAGAGACTTTTAAATTATATTATCAGTTTTAATCAAAAGTTTCAATAACCATAATTTAATAAAATAGACATTTTGCATACTCGAGAATTTTTAGTGAGATATGCATGAGGCTAATTGATTGTATCATACAGTAATCGTATACGGAATAAATTTTACTAAATTTAGTATTTTTTTTCAATTGGATGTCATAATGCATTATTAGATGTCATTCTTGATCTACAGAAATTAGTTTCTTATTGAAGGAGTTAATTGAAGATAAATTAATTAAATTAATTTATCTAAATTTAAAAATTCTAAAACTAATCTTCATTGTCAACATAAAAAAGAACCTAATAGGTCACATACTAAAAGATATTAGGAATTAAAGTTAAATTATGTAGATAAGTGATTAATGACTTAATTGTTAAGTTCATAATTTTTAAAGGATTTTTTAATAGTTTTAAAAATTATTGAGGTTAAATTATAATTATGTAAAGTGTTTGTATTTAATTAAAATTATTTAATTATAGGTTTCCTAATTTAATTAAGATAATATTATTTAATTAATTAGATTAATTAAATAGTATTAATTTAAAAATACATTACTAATCATAGTATGAATTTATTTATTGGCTTTTCTAGTAGAAGTAGGATTTGAAAAGTTAAGATATGAAGTCTATATATAAACATTCTTTTGATCTTAAAAAAATATATGTAAATGAGAATAAGAATAATAGAAAAAAATAATTTGACCAAAAATTTTTAAAGAATTAAAACTCTAATTTATCTCTTTTCAAGAATTAGTATTTAAGAAAAAACATTTTACATAATTAAGATTTAGAAAAATCTTAAAGTCTTAATTCACTACCTTGTGTGGATTACCATTAGAAGCCACACACTTGGATAGTTAATTTAGAAAAAGGTGTTCGTGCAGTTTTCGTATTTGGGCAATAACTTTTGCTTCTAATACTAGATTAACACGATTCAAAAAGTTCTAGAAAGAAAATTCAAAAATCTATAACTTTGTATTTTATGAACAAATTCAAATTCAGATGTTTTAAAGGTTACAACGGTATTAAAGTTACAAATTTGCAGAATATTCGAGAAAAAATTATTTAGCCCCATTAATGGTAAAGATCTAAGGTAAAATTTTAATCCATTTATTTTATCTTTAATCGATATTATAAAGTATGATAAATAACATGATATTGGCATAAGAATTAATTAATATTTAATTAATATGATTAATTAAAACAAATTTTAAATTTTCACTGCATATGATATGCTTAATTTCCAAGAGTGGTATAAGAGCCAATGTTATTTATATGCTTTTAATATATAATCATTTATTTATTATTGTAACATCCCAAATTCAGAAATATTACCAGTAGGTGATATGAACACTTTATCACCCTAACCCTTATATGACCTACTCAAACGTAATTGCCAAACATGCATGCATAACACATTCCATAAAAAATATTTAAACAACTCGAGGAGCAATATGCCACTACTGAAACTATGTATAACCTTAATGTTTACAGCACATCTCATGGTGGATTGACTATACAACAATTTAACCAAACTCATAGATTCAAAATTCAACATCAAACTCAACTCAATGCAAAAAAATAAAATTACAACTCTGTACACATGACGGACCAACAACCTTGGTGATTGCAATGTACTCTTTTCTCAGCTCGTGTCTTTAAATTACTAAAATAGCTTACTGGACCCCTGTTCCTGCAAAACTAGAGATTAAAGGTGTGAGTCTAAAGAGACTTATTGAGTGAACATACACACACACACACACACACACACACACACACATGAAACATACGAATACATCGGATTCATATATTTATAAAAATCCATCTCTGTTATGAGTAAATTTCAATTTAAAGTTGGAAACAACTTCATATCCAAATTCTTTTGTGATACGATTAATTTAAAAGCTACAATTTCATAAATCTGTAACCAATATTGTACTTAACATTATCAACTGTTGTAAAACAAATTTCAGCACTGTCCAGCCATAAAAGAGAAACGGCTGAAAACTTTGGTACTTAGGGGCGTTAAGTCTCGTCGTCCTCCTAAATATTTCTCTGTACAACTCCAGTATCTAAGGGCGTTACATATTGTCATCCCCCAAGATACCTTTCTGTAACCTCTGGTATCTTAGGGCGTTACGTATTACCTAATGATATCATGCTAGTAATTGTTAAATATAAAATTTATGATATCATAATATGTAAAGTGTGTTTTTGATAATGACCAAAGTGATTGAGATGTCAATTTAATCTATATAAATATACTTGTGTTCAATCTAAATAATTTTTCTATGAGAAGTGTAAATCAAGTGTAACAAATCGATACTTGAAGACAAAGGATCGATACACTTGACAAATAAATCGATAAACTTGAAGAAGGTCGAAGGTCGATACAAGGAAGTGAAGAGATCGATATTTACAAAGACAGAAGCCTTAGATGAAATCACCAAGTTAAACAGATCAATACCCAAGCAAGTAAGATCGATACGTTTAGAGAAGATGGACACTCAGAGTTCAGAAGATCAATACTTGATATTTCTAGAGAGTTACAAAATAATTACGGAGCAGACTAGATCGATACTTGAGTTCAAGGAGATCGATACATGACAATTCTAGAGAGTTGCAAAATATTTATAAAGTAGACCAAAACGATACCTGAGTTCAAGGAGATTGATACATGGCAATTCCAGAAAGTTGCAAAATAATTACGGAGTAGACCAGATCAATACCTGAGTTCAAAGAGATCGATACATGACAATTCCAGAGAGCTGTAAAATAATTACGGAGAAGACCAGATCGATATCAAAATAGAAGAGATCGATAAGTTTCAATTCCAAAAAGTTATAAATTAATTACGGAGTGAACTAAATCGATACGATAAAGAGAACGGATCGATAATCGGGATTGAAGACCAACTCAAAATCATTTTTCGCACATACGGATCGATACATTGATAAAAATGATTGATACCTCCTGAAAATTTAAAGTTTAATCGTAACTTCTGCAGCACTTATGACGAACATTAAATGCGCCTAATCAAACCGTTGGACACACTTTTCTTCAAAAAGAGAATGAGTATAAATAAAAGAATTTAAGGAGAAGAGAGCAACAAAGTACATTCTTGAGCATTAGTGATTATTCAATCTTACAATTCAACGTGAACAATCTCTTTCTCTCTCTTTCTACTGTAAATTTGCTTATTCAGTTATTCTTGTGAGAGAAAATCAGTTGTACGAGCTCATTGGTACATTGACTCTAATGTGAGAGTATAAAACATATAAATACATTATTGTATTGCTTTGGTTTAATCTTCACCCGAATCAAACAAAGATTGTATTGGGTTACTCTTAACATGGAAAAAAGCAAGTATGAGGTTGTCCTTCACCTCAAAAGAAGTTGTAGTGGGTTTTACTTGACCTATATAAACAAGGGTATAGTAGAACCTTGGTGGTGAGTCAAAGCCGAGAGAGTGGACATAGGCGAACATTGCCGAACACTATAAATCTAGTGTTTGCTTTCTTTCTTTATTGTTTTATTCAGTTTATTACATTGCATACATTTTAATCTTTAAAATTTTTAAATAACCTAATTCAAACCCTCTCTTGGGTATTGCCAACTAGGCCAACAAGTGGTATCAAAGCTTAACTCAACTAAATAGGATTTACAACCTTGAGGAGTATATTAAGATGATATCTAATAGCAACTTAGGATAAATAATTGAAGGACAATCTACAAGTAGGCCAACATTCTTCAATGTAACATATAATGCTTACTGAAAAAAGAGGATGCAAATCTTTTTATCAACATTAGATTTCGAAATTATTAATATAATATAAGATGGGTACTTTCTACTCACAATCTAGGATGTAATCACTAGAGAAAGAAAGCTAAAACAAAAAAGAGAGTGGACTCCCAAAGAGAGGAATAGGTTCACATTAAATGGAAAAGTTATGAACATCCTCTATTGTGCCTTAGATAGAGCTGAATTCAATAGGATTTTGAGATGTGAAACAGCCAAATCAATTTAGGATATGTTAGAAGTCACTCACGAAGGAACAAGTAGAGTTAAAGACTTGAAAATTAGTATATTAGTTTATGATTATGAATTGTTTAAAATGAAACCACAATAGAGCTTAAAAAACATATTTACTCACTTTACTGACATTACTAATAAACTGAAAGCTCTTGGTAAATCTTACTCAAATGCAGATATTATAACAAAGTTCCTAAAAAGTTTACCTAAAAGCTGGGAAGCCAGGGTGACAGCGATAAGAGAAAAATGAAGGGAAAACATTGACTTAAAGAGCACAAAAAGGGAACAAGAAGAAGATGAAAGTGAACAAGAATTCGATGAGGACGAATTTCTTCTCATGGCTGGAAAATTCAAAAAATACTTTAACAAAGAATGGCCCAAGGGAATAAACTAGAAAAAAAAGAGACTATCCAAGAAAAGACAAATTCAAAATGAGCAATGAAAAAGAAAAATAGAGGGAAAAGGAAAGGGAAATTTTCTGCTATAAGTGCAAGAAACCAAGGAATATAAGACCCGAATGTGCTTTAAAGAAAGATAAGAAGAACAAGAAAAAGAAAAAGACGATGAAAGTGACATGGGATTGACTCATCCATTGAAGAAATCATTTCATCATCAAAAAATGGACAAGCAAACTTCTGCCTCATGGGAAAACAAGACAATGAGATAATCTCCCTAGACCAAAATTTATTATATTATGATACATGCTCAAGTAATGATAGTAATAATTTATTAAATGATGATTTGGGTGCATTGTATGAAGAACTTAGAGATGATTTTCAGAAATTATATGTTGAATATAAATAAGTTAAGAAAAAGAATTCCTTAATGCTAAAAAAAAATGATTCATTAAAATTAAGAGTTAGAGAACTTGAATTTAAAAATAAATCTAATGTGTCTAAGGAGTTAGATGCATTGAAAGATGAAAACAAATTCTTGAAGGATGAAGTAATTTCCCTTAAAGGGGTGTTAGCAAAATTTACACAAGGAAAAGAGTTATTAGATAAGCTTTTAAGTAGCCAAAGATTAGTATTTGATAAAGTCGGACTTGGTTACAAACAAGGAACTAAACAAAATGCTTATGCAAATTATTTTGTGAAATCCTCTCAACAAATAACTTCATCCATTACATGTTATTATTGTAATAAGAAAGTGCATTACATTAACACACGCCATTATAAGAAAAATGCATACAATGAACCTAAGATGATGTAGGTACCTAAGGATATAAAACTTAAAGAAATTATGCACGCTAAAATGGCCAAGAACTAATGTTTATGGACCCAAAGTCACTTGGGTACCAAAATAAACTTTTTTATTGTGTTGGTACCTTATGTGAAGAGCAACAAAAACAAGAAGAAGTGATTTATAGATAGCAGTTGCTTAAGACACATGACGGGAAATAAATGACTATTTTTCTATGTAAAGAAAAATGAACAAAAATATGTAATCTTTAGAGACAATAGCCAAGGCAAAGTAAAAGGTATTGGAACCATTGATATCAACTCAATCTTAATTAAATATGTCTTGTATGTTGAAGTTTTGAAATATAACTTGCTTAATATTAGTTAATTGTGTGACTATGGATATAAAGTTGTATTTCTCAAAAATGGTTGGGAAGTGTTAGATGAGCATGCAAATAAGTTATTCTATGTACTTAGAAACAATAATGTATATATAATAGAACTAGAAAACTTGGATAAATTAAATGATAATTGTTTGCAAGTTCTATGTAATGATTCTTGGAAGTGATATAAAAGGTTAGGACATTATAGTATGCATTTTTTTGCGAAAACTAGCTAAACAAAGTTTGTTAGGAGACCTCTCCAATCTAAACTTCACAAAAAACAAAATATATTGTCCTTGCCAACTAAGAAAACAATCAAAACATCTTTTGAATCCAAAAACTTAGTTTCCACAACAAGACCATTAGAACTTTTACACATAGATCTCTTTAGACTAAATAAAGTTGCTTCCTTAGGAGGAAAATTCTATGCATGTGTAATAGCTGATGATTACTCTAGATTTACTTGGATATTTTTCTTAGATAGCAAAAGCAAGACATTTGAAATATTTGAAAAATACTCAAAGAAGATTCAAAATGAAATTGGGTATGGAATTGTAAAAATTAGAAGTGATCAAGGTAGGAAGTTTGTGAACAAGGATTTTGAAAACCTTTGTGATGAGAATAGTTATTTTCACAATTTTTCTGTACCTAGAACCCCACAAAAAAATGGAGTTGCCGAAAGAAAAAATAGAACCTTACAAGAAATGGGTAGAACAATGCTAAGTGAATATAATCTACTTGAATATTTTTGGGCTAAAGCTATAAGTACCGTATGCTATATATCAAACAAAATTCTAATAAGAAAAATTCTAAACAAAACTCCATATGAACTAATCTTTCAAAGAAAATTTAAGATTAAGTACTTTAAAGTATTTGGATGTAACTATTATATTCTTAATACTAAAGACAATCTTGAAAAATTTGAGCCAAAATTCAATCTAGGATACTCATTCAAAAGCAAAGCCTATAAAGTTTTCAATAAGAGAATTCAAATCATAGAAGAAAGTGTGCATATAACATTTGATAAATTTAATCCCGACTTAGCAAAATTAAATGATACATCCTTAGAAAAAGAGAAAGAATTAGAAGTTATTGAAAACTTTGAAAACTTGAACTTAAATGATACATCCTTAGAAAAAGAGAAAGAAGTTGTAAGGAGAAAAAACCATTAAAAATCTTCCAAAAGCATGAAAATAGGCATCTAACCATTCAAAATAGTTAATGATAAGAGATCTCTCACAAGGGGTTAAGACTAGAAGAAAGGCAAGAAAGATGGATGAAAATCTAGAAGAAGTTCAAAACTTAGCCTTTGTTTCTCAAATTGAGCTAAAACAAATTGAAGAAGCTTTAAAGAATGAAAATTGATTAATAATCATGCAAGATGAATTAAATCAATTATAAAGAAATAAAGTATGGACATTAGTACCAAGATTTAATGATTATCCAACTATAGGTACAAAATGGGTGTTTAGGAACAAACTTGATGAGAATGAGAACATCTCTAGAAATATGGATAGACTAGTGGCACAAAGGTATAGTTAAGAAAAAGGAATAGATTATGATAAGATTTATGCACCCATAGCTAGATTAGAAGCTATTAGAGTGCTCTTAGCCTTTGCATGTTATAAGAATTTCAAACTCTATCAAATGGATGTCAAAAGTGCTTTTTTAAATAGTTTTATAAATAAAAAATTTTAAGTAGAACAACCTTCTGGTTTTGAAAACTATAAATTTTCAAATTATGTTTACAAACTCATTATGGCATTTTATGGTCTAAAACAAGCACTTAGAGCTTGGTATGAAAGACTTAATGAATTTTTATTAAAACATAATTTTGTGAGGGGGAGCGTTGATACTACACTTTTTATTAAAACCAAAGATGGTGATATTTTAATAGTTCAAATTTATGTTGATGATATTATCTTTGGAAGCACAAGTGAGTCTTTATGCATTGAATTTTCAAATCTTATGAAAAGTAAATTTAAAATGAGCATGATGAGAGAGCTAAATTTCTTTTTAACACTTTAAATTAAACAAATAAATGATAGAATTTATATTTTTCAATCAAAATATATCAAAGAACTGTTAAGAAAATTTGATATGATAAAGGGTAAGCCCATTCAAACTCCTATGAGCACTTCTATAGGGATGGCAGCATATCAAGTTTGGAACGAATATTTCTAAATTCGCATTCACATCCACTAAAAATATTCAATACTATACCCGTACCAAACTCATAACGGGTTTGATATTTTATTACCAAACCGGCTTAAACGGGTACTTAATATTTACCAAACCTGCATAGATATCCGCGAATTTTTTAGTAAGATGCCAACAAAGTTAGCTTGTTGTCTATAATCTTTTAATGATTATTGTGCATAGTCATATGAATAAATTTGTGTGTCCATTTTCTGGCTAGAGTTACAAACAGATGTTCATGTCAATACGCATGTTAACCATTCAGTGCAGATATGCACGAGCACCAAAAAAAATACCAAGATTGTAAGACAAAAAGAAAAAGATCTCACCACAGATGAACCAGTAGCCCAAGAAGTATATAGCTTTGTAACAATATCAATATACTTCTGCATTGCTTCTTCTGGAGGCATAGCACTCATTTTCTGCCATGCTTGCCTAGAAAATAGGAAATAGAAAGATATTTTACCATTCAATTATTACATCTTCAAACTAGAAACACATACCATTTACCCTTAAATGAATAAAAAATTATGAAATCAAGTTCTGCCACTCTTGTAACTATCTGTCTTTCCATGAATAAAATGTTCCCCATGTAACACAAACTAATTCAACAAGAATACCCTCGGCATGGAACTCCTAATGACCATTTCCAATTTACCAAATGAAGAGAACGAATAATTTGAATTTATATTAATACAGCAAACAGTCGTAGATGTTTCTTAAGAAAAACAAAATAAACATAAAAATGATTAACAAAAACATAAATTTTACAATTGAGCCAGTTAAAGCTCCCAATCCAAGGATACATAAAACTATTACAACATAACTTAAATGCAATATTTCCAAACAAAATTCCATAAATTTCAATTATTTCTACTGTCGAACTAACTTGCAATTAGATGACTCCAAAAATTCAATGTGATCCCACAATAAAAAGCAAACTATAAATTTGTCAAGAACATTTGTTTTGCTGAAGCTTTACTGGATAGTAAAGTTTCTTCAGTCACTTAATACGTAAGCTTAATGACTAAATTCCTTATAGTCTAAGCATAGTTTTGACACTGGAAGTTACTACTATACAACCAATTCAGCGATGTTTAAAACATTAATATCATCTACAACGTGATTCTAATTCATCAATTACTTAAAATGCCTAATGCATCAGCTTACAAATCACATCCAATATCCAAAAATGGATTACCATCATTAACAAATGGTTACTATTTTAATGAAAATAAGGCAAAAAATAATGAAGCATACCACTTTACCCGAGCCATCATTTTTAAAGCAGAAGGTTGGGGAGTACTACAAGGTCTTTTAATGGCAATCTTGTACAATCTATAAAGTTGCAACTGCACATCATTCGACACTTGCGATGATGACATAGCCGTAGTGGCCGCCACAGATGTCGTCATCACACTAAACATCTCATCTAATTCACTACACTCTATGCCTTCCCAATCATCATAGTTGTCATAGTCCCGCACTTTATCTTCTGTATGGAAAAGAATCCAATAAACAAGCAAATATATAGAGAACAAAGAAGCAAACATGCTAGAATAATAGAATATGGCGTCTGAGAGTTGGTATATTCATTTTCAAATATAAAGAAAGCTTACATGGATTTGGTCTGGTCCAAGAAAATCGGGTTGTTAATTTACGTTTAAGGTAAAGGCAAAAGAGAAGTGAGAGAGAGCAGCGACGAGTCTGGACAATGGGGTGTTATTAGGGTTAGGGATGACGATTTAGATTTAATATCGAAACAACATGGTTTTGATAGTAATATCAAAACGACATTGTTTTTTAGAAAAAAAATATCTGCGGATATCCGTTGCGAATACCCGTGAATATCTATTCGCACCTGTATCCGTCCCAAACCAGTTGAGGATTTTAATTTTATTTCTGAAATCCGTCCCAAACCTGCTAAGAGGCATACCAAACTCGTCCCATAAGAATCGAGTAATAACGTGTTCACAGGTAAAATTGACATCCTTACACTTTTACTTCTTTAGATAAAGATGAAATAGAAAAAAATGTGGACCAAAAATTGTATAGATGTATGATAAGTTCATTACTCTATTTAACTACCTCTAGGCTTGACATTCTCTATGAAGTGTGTGTATGTGCTAAATTTCAATCCAATCCCAATGAATCACACCTTGTAGTAGTTAAATGAATTTTTAAGTACTTAAGAGCCACACCTAATTTAGAATTGTTTTATCCAAAGAATGGTGAGTTTAGCTTGAAAGGCTATTCGGATTCCGATAATAGAGGAAGTAAATGGTTAGAAAAAGCACAAGTGGTACGTGCTACTTTCTAGGAAATGCAATAGTATCTTGGTTTAGCAAGAAACAAAGCATAATTGCATTATCAACTACTGAAACAGAGTATATTTAAGTAGGTAGGTGTTATGCTTAACTTATATGGATTAAACATCAATTGCTAGACTATGAATTAGAAATCAGTCAAATTCTCATTTTATGTGATAACACAAGTGCCATTGACTTGACTAAGAATCCTGTGCATCACTCAAGAACTAAGAATATAAAAATTTGTCACCACTTCATTAAAGAACATGTTAGTAAAGGAAATGTTTGCTTAGAATATGTCAACACAAATCTTCAATTAGCTGACATCTTCACTAAGCCTCTTGATAGGGATCGCTTCTGTGCAATCAGAAATGAACTAGGGATGATGAAAATTAATTGAATCATGTTTAAACTTGTTTGTATGTGAAATTGGTTGAAAATTATTTATGGAAGGATTAAGATCAATAGTTTTATCACAAAGTATCGATACCTTAATAACTGATCGATACGCTCTTGAGATTGTATCGATACCATTATACATTTTGACCCACAAATGTATCGATACTAGAATTCATTCCCAGTATGTATTGATACATCGCTTATTCAGATTGATACTTTGGCTCGAATTAATGAGATAGCCACATATACCTAGAGAAATTCATAAGACCCATAATTAGCTGCCAAAATTAAATAGATATGCTTGAATATCAATTTGTTTATTTTCTAAACAGCATGTATCGATACATTCATTAAACGTATCAATACTAATACCTTTAAAGGTAAAAGTATCGATATTTCATCAAGAAAAATTGATACCTCTTCTAAATCCAAGAACGGATCAATACTTTTCTTTTAAAGTATCAATATCTTTACATATTTTTTGTCTAAATAATGCAAAATCTAGAAATTTTCTCTCTCATTCAAAACTCTCTCTCCAGAATCAAAATCCCTAACTTTCTGATTCTTTCAAATTATTCAATCTGCTTTATAATGCTTAGAATAAAAAATCTAGAGGTGGGTTAATGCAAGAGACAGAGACCAATGAAGCATCAAACTTTAATCCAGATTTCCTAAACTGAGAAATAGAGGATCGATACTTTTCCCTCTACTTCAGTAGAAAAGTGTCTCTTAGTAAAGTCATAGATTTTTCATTCTTAGAGTCCATTAATTTGTCCTATCTTCGCCAGTTCGAGGAATTTAGATGGACTCATTTTCTTCAACAGAAAGACAAATACTTTGACACTTTCGTCAAAATATTATACACCAATTTAGATGTAAAAGACCCTTATACTGGAAGAATGAAGTTAACCGAGTTCACAACTTCCGTCCGCGGTCACACCTTTGAAGTGAATACTAAAATACTGTCGAGAGTCACCAAAATACCAATGGGCGGCCATTTTTATCCCTCGAAACACTTTCAAGTTGTTGAGGCTTCTAGAGTCATCTTCAATAACACAAACATAACCAAGGTTGACTATAAACCCGTACACTTATGACTCCCTGAGAGACTTCTGCACTTAATCTGTCCCACTGTTTAAACGCAAGGTTAGGAAGATTTTCTGAGATGACATTGGAGGATATATGGTGGATGAGGTACATCATGGAAAGAAAGAGGTCGGATTTGCTTGGATGGATGTTCACGGTCATCATTGGCATGACTACCACCAAAGCCAATCATCTCCACTACGGGTACGTCATCGTATCATCACTGATAGACTCATAAGTGTGTACTTGGATACAGACACGATTAAGCCTCTAGCTATAGCAATGTTATCACAGACCACATTCTGACACATGTATTATGAGCGTATGGCAAGTAAAGAGTAGGTGCTTCAGGCCCGTTATAGGCACTTAGCATCCAGGAGGAGCCAAGAGGAGCTTGTAGAGCAATCGATAGAACACTCGGTACCTCTGACACCAGCAAATGTCTTACCGATCTAAGTAGAAGTACCTGATGCAACAGTATCAGCTCTTCTCTCAACCCCGATAGCACCAGGCACACAATCATTTCCCTCATCAGTGTTGATAACTATTCTCGAGGATATACAGGGAAAGAAGAAGTAAATTGAAAACTATGTGAACACGACAATAACTAGCTTCGATGAGCGGCTCACATGCCTTGAGACCCTGGTGAACATGAAGATGCACAAGATCGAGGAGCATCTCGCTTGGGGTAACCACGGCATCATACAACTTGAATGATTTGATCTCGATTCTATAGTGAGACACGACGGTTCATGCAAAGCTTGGCCAAGGTAGCTACAAGAGTACCTCCTCTAATATATCGCAGACCCATGGCTTCTTCATCCAAACCATAACCTCCTTCACACGTCTCTTAGCCTAGTTCATCTCATCTTGTTGACTTAGACGTCGACAATGATAACTCCGATGACATCATTCTAGGCACTTTATAAAGTTCTATTGTCTAGGTTTTTTTTTATGTGTATTGATGCTTTTGACTTAGGCCATTGTTTTTCGACTTTTAAACTCATATTTTGTTTTGATGATATGTTGATTAATGAGTCTTTGTATGATTTCATGTTAAGCCTTAATATTAGCATTTCTTTTCCTTCTTTGATTGCTGACAAAAAGAGGGAGAAATATGAATTTAAAATGTTTAAATTAAAATCTAAAGTGAAAATATAACAAACAAGGGAAAAGTAAAGGAATAAGAGGGAGAAAGGATAAAAATTTGACATTTAAAGCAAAAGAAATATCATAAAAGACTTAGTTATTTTTAACGGGGAGTTGGACACTTTTAATTAACTAAAATCCTTAAAATACATTTTGTTTTGTAATTATCAAAAAAGGGGGAGATTGATGATATCATGTTTGTAATTGTTAAATATAAAATTGATGACATCATAATATGTGAAGTGTGTTTTTGATAATGACCTAAGTGATTGAGATGTCAATTTAATCTATATGAATATACTTGTGTTCAATCTAAATAATTTTTCTGTGAGAAGTGTGAATCAAGTGTAACTGATCGATATTTCTAGTAAACAAATTGATACTCTTGGAAAACAGATTGATATACTTGAAGAAGGTAGATACAAGGAAGTGAAGAGATCGATATTTACATAGATAGAAGCCTTACATGAAATCACCAAATTAAACGGATCGATACCCAAGTAAAGCAAATCGATACTTTGCATTTTTAGAGAGTTGCAAAATAATTACGAAACAGGCTAGATTGATACCTGAGGTCAAGGAAATCGATACATGGCAACTCTAGAAAGTTGCAAAATATTTACAAAGTAGACTAGATCGATACCTGAGTTCAAAGATATTGACACATGGCAACTCTAGAGAGTTGCAAAATATTTACAAGCAGACCAAATCAATACCTGAGTTCAAGGAGATCGATTCATCCAATTCCAAAAAGTTGCAAAATAATTACGGAGTAAACCAGATCTATAGTTGAGTTCAAAAAGATCGATACATGGCAATTCTAGAGAGTTACAAAGTAATTACAGAACCGACCAAATCAATACCAAGATAGAAGAGATGGATACATTTCAACTCCAAAGAGTTGGAAATTAATTAAGAAGTGAACCAGATCAATACGTTAAAGAGAACGGATCGATACTCGAGATTGAAGACCAACTCAGAGTCATTTTTCGAACAAACAGATCGATACATTAACAAAAAAGATCGATACCTCTTGGAAATTTAAAGCTCAATGGTAACCTCTACAACATTTATGACGAACATTAAATGTGCCTAATCAAGTCATTGGACACAATCTTCTTCAAAAAGAGAATAAGTATAAATAGAAGAATTTAAGGAAAAAAGAACAACAAAGTACATTCTTTAGCATTAGTGATTATTCAATCTTGCAATTCAATGAGAATAGTTCTCTTTCTCTCTCTTTCTCTACTGTAAATTTGCTTATTCAGTTATTCTTGTGAGAGAAAATCAATTGTACGAGCTCATTGATTCATCAGCTCTAGTGTGAGAGTATAAAACATAGAAAGACATTATTGTATTGCTTTGGGTTAATCTTCACCCGAATCAAAAGAAAATTGTATTAGGTTACTCTTTACCCGAGAAAAAGCAAGTCTAAGGTTGCCCTTTACCTCAGAAGAAGTTGTATTGGGTTTCACTTAACTCATATAAACAATGAGATAGTAGAACCTCGGTGGTGAGTCAAAGCCAAGAGAATGGACGTAGGCGAACATTGTCGAACCACTATAAATTTTGTGTTTGCTTTCTCTCTCTACTGTTTTATTTAGTTTATTGCATTACATACATTTTAATCTTTAAAATTTTTAAATAACTCAATTTACCCCCTTCTTAGGTATTGTCAACTGGGTCAACATCACCATCTCTCAAGTTACCATCAATGCTCTTAAGAATGTGACATTTGAGGTAGAGGAATCCAAAGGCGTTACGTATCGCTGTCCCTTTGGCTTCGAGTCAACAATTATATATGTGCACATGGTCTTGAAGGGTAAGTAATTTAAGAAACACTAAAGCCACATCAGATAACAATATTATCATTTTGAAATAAATAAATCACATTTGCCAAATCAACAATCATCCTCACATTTCTTTCACACTTATTAGCATCCAAATAACAATTTGTATATTCATAATATTCCAACACCTCATAAACATTCTTGAAAACAATTTCAATATCAAAAATAGTCACAAATCCTATGAGGCCATACTCATAATGATCATAATACTTCTTATATATATATATATATATATCGTAAATATGTATCCCAAATATACATTCATTATAACCATTTATACATAACATAAGTATATATATGTATTCCTTAACAACATATCATAATAATATATATAGACCTTAGCTGTATATATATTTCATAACAACATATACGCATATATATATATATATAAATACATTTGCATCATAATTATCTATATATATATAAATATATATCATAATTGTAAAATTCATTTCAATATCAAATTTGACCTCTTCCTAGCCATAATCTAATACTTAACATCTCCGGCATCCTCTTGGCCGTAATCTCATATACATCATTAACACTTCCACATTATTTCCATACATATAGCCATAACTATGAACATAATTATAAACATCACATAAAACAATAAGAAGTATGAGTATTCCACTCACCTATTCGGAATCGGTTAATTCAATTTAAGGCGGGGATGACAAACATTCTGGTTGTCGAACTACAGCACAAAACTTTCGTCAGAATTTATAGTCATAAATAAATACATAATAATTATATTATGCATGTAAATATCCCCCGATAAAATTCAAATATTTCATATTACTAAGTTGAATGTTCTCAATTTCGTTTTTCAATTATTTTTGGTATCACTTCACCGCATAAGGACAATTTCATATTTTTATTGGGGTTAATTGGCAATGAATTTTAAGCCAAAATTTTAATATGTTCATCTCTTATCCATCTAGTTTACGTGGCTTTTTAAGGTGCTTCATTTAGACATATATAACTCAAGTTATACTTAAATGAGTGAACATTGTTCCAACCCCATTTTACAACTTCACAGTGAGCTTTCCAAAATTTTTTGGAATCCATTTCTTGACGGAAAAATCTGATTTTTAATTATGTCATTCATTGTCATATCTAGTTTTTGTAACCCTTTATAGATCCTAATTTTGATTTCTAATGTTCAAGTTATAATCAATTTAGTACCCACTGCGCAGACACGGGATAGTGTGCCGTGCAGAACAAGGTAACCTAATTCCGACCTTTGCTGGAAATTCCTCCCTTCATGAAATGATCTGATTTTCGGATATGTTATTCCCTTATGTGTCTAGTTTTCATAGAGTTTTACAATGCTAAAAGCCGATATCAGAAACACTACTTTGTTTTAGGTTTTCTATACGATGCTCAACATTTTCTGTAAACCGAAACACAACACAAAGCGATCACTTCTAAAATTTACTAGGAACTCGTCGTTTTCTGAAAAATTCTAATTTTCAACCACATTGGTCATAATTGTGTCTTGTTTCCCTAGTTACGGCTCATTAGTTAGAAGTTTATCCTTTATTTTATGTCCGTTTTAGTAGACCTTGCCCAGAATTCTAGCAATTGTCATATATTTCTTTTTATATGCAACTTTAATGTCCTATGTTATAACACCACCCAACCACTACCATTATGCATTTTAATGCTTAATTTCCACATTTTTCCAGCCTTAAGACATGGCCATATGAATGCACAATCACAGCTTACCCTTCTGTATTTCTACACATTACTATATGTAAACTTTACATCATTTTATCTTTAAAACACAGCCAATACATATATCGTGCACTGTATATAAGCCGTTTCAAAATGAACAATTCAAATTCAAAAACAATGCGCCCTCTTACTTTCTTTTGAAAATTCAAATTGGCCTTTAAATTATCATCATCTTTTAAATTTGAATTATGTGCTTCATTCAATTTAAAATTTAAACCCAGCATTCAAATCAATCTCTTCTTTAATTTCAAAATTCACAATCAAACTCCCATTTGCGTGGAAAATTTCCAATACTTAAGCACTCAAAAGCACCATGCTCAATACAACTCAACCAAGGGAGACAAAATCAATAAAATTCTCAAATTCACAATATCAACCCACTTCAATGAAATAAATTCTATGGTTTAACTCCAAAATAAAAGAACAATAACACATGAAAAACGTAACCAATAAAACTATAACAACTCAGTCTCATACTTATTCAATCAATCATTATTACATAATGCTACATCATTTCATACAAAGAGTATTACTATTACATAATTCTTAAATATCTACAATTTCTAAATTCCTTACACGTACAAAAAGTTATCTATATAATCAGTTCTCAAATTTATAATTACTCTATTAATTATACATATAACCAAGATTTTCATCTATATATAACTAACCTTGCACACGTCATTTGTCATTTTTACGTACTATTCTCTAAAAAATAAAATTTTTACAATAAAGGATTAGATATAATCTCAGTAAGTAAACCATGCAAGTTTTTCACATGTCGATGTGATACATAACATATTTATTTCTTTTTTAAAGCAATCATATTTGCTCAAATGGATCAATGAATTTTTTTAAACTTTTCAATTACACAAAAACTAATTCATAGTACAAACATTTTCAAAATAGCTCAGTCAGTTAATGTCACTTGCACCCACGATAACTCGGATTCAGAATGTGATCACGTCTTCCACTTTAAGCGGACATTCTTTCTATTTCGAACATAACAAAAACGTGCACAACACGTTAAACAGAATTCTGAATAGCTCGAAAATCTAATTTTTGACACAAGACCCGGTCAAATCAAAATAAACATTAACTAACGACTAGAACCATAAAATTATTTTCATTCATAAACATTCACACATCAACATTATTTTCAACAATTATTTCATGAATTTGATATCAACATATAAAACATTCAAAATCTTTAATTTTCATATTATTTTCAAACACATGCTCAGATATCATATTATTTCAAAAGTATTAAAAATATATACACGATTTACTTACTACAAATGAAGGGTAACTACTCCCATTAACAACCATTTCGCCTACTCAGTCCTTCTCTTAGATCATCATAACCTAATAACACATATGCATAACTTATGAATTCTACTATTTAAATAATCAATATGATTGCACTAAATGCAATTCTCGTGGAAAAAATAACTAAATTCCTTACTGTAATACATTTAGCTAAGTTTAACTAATTAATGTCATTTTTTATATTTTTAATAATAAATTTTTATAGCTAATTTATTTTAAATCTCATTTCCTGCTATCCCAAATTTACACATTTTCGCCTAAGCAAACAAAAACAACTTTGATATAAATACTATAGCAAAAATACTGTTCACATAGATTATTGTAGCAAAAGACTGTTCATGTCGGAGTATTGTAGCTAAATACTGTTTATATCGGATTTACTGTACAAAACAGTTATTGTGTAGATTAAAAATACTATGCAGATCGAAGTTACTTAGCACATTCAAAAACACTGTTCACTCGAGACAAAAACACTATAATTTCTTTCGATCAATACTTAAATTAATGCTAAATCAACTCAATACTGTATTTCTTACTCCAATTCAATACAATTTAACTTTTTTTTTTAATGCAAAATTAAGTAAAATTTTCTCGAATAAATAGTAAACTTCAATTTCAATTCATGCTTAAAATTAAAATTCAAGCTTCTAACGTGTTATAAAACTTACCGATAACTTGAATTTAAAAGAAAATCACTCAAATTCGAAGTAATTTGGTTGGAATTTGAGAGAGAGGGGAAGAGATAATCTGCTGCTTTATTGAAAAAGAAGGAGATGAATGCACTGGGAAAGGAAAAGAATACAAGTGGGGAAGAAGAAAATTTTACTTTACTTTGGTATATAAAATATCATTGAGACCCCTATTCTTTTTAAAATTATAAAAATAATTTAAAATTTTGAAAAACTTTCGTTTTAATCCATTTAAAATTCTAAAATAACCTTTAATATTTCAAAATCTTTATAATTAAGTCCAAAATTAATTCAAGCACTATTTTCTTCATTCAAATCCACTTATAAGCTAATTTTATGAAATTAAATTTGAGCTTAAACAAATAATATTATTTTGAGCCCAAAATTCAACCATTCACCTAAAAATTCTAAGTTATATGAAATTTTAATTTAACCAAATAACATCAAATTATTCGATTAAATTTCTTAAATACTGTGTATACTACAATTACAAATTTTTAAAATTACAAGCGTTACAATTGTCCCTCCTTACAAAAATTTCGTCCTCGAAATTTGATAAATGTCTTATTCATCACGTATAATTCAACTAGTATCCATTGTATCTACTTATAATAACCATCTTATGAAACTACCACCATGCAAGTAATTAAATTGGTATACTTGATTAAACTCATTGCAATTACCACTACCATTCAATATGTATGGTAACTTAGCCAAATTAATATATAATTAATGAACATATTCTTTTAATATGCATTCACTGATGGTAGTAGCAAATATTATTATTAATAATTCATACTTCAATTGAGCAACTCCAATAACCAGTTCCTAAAAAATCATATAATCTTGAATCATAAATCTTATTAACTTATAGTCTAATTGTTAATTTTAAACTTAAAATCTATATGATGGTTAAACTTTACTGTTATCATCCCTTATTCTACAATACAACAAAACTTATGAATAACTTATACAAAATTCTATGTATTACAGATTGAGTAAGGTCAATATAACATACAACATGTATGTTGTATATATATATATATATATATATATATCTAAGATCTAAATCTAAGATATCTGAGACATTGTCTTTATAATATAATTCAACTTTATTCCAATCGCTTTAATCCTTTAATATTCAACCATTGTCCCATTACAATGTCAAAACATATTTACTAACATATTGAGTAATATATATTACTTACGCGAAGAATTCCAATAATCATAAACCATTAAATACGGTTAAGGTTCAACTCTTACATTAAGAAATATTATGCATCATTACCTTCGTCAATCTCTACTTATAGAATGCATAATATCATATTTAAACTTTCATAACATATAAGTAAGATTCCTTACATATACAAATATTACTTCCCAAATAGTACACTATAATATGGTACTTTTGATGTTCTTAATATAAACTTCTAACCATCTCATTCATATCAATTAAGAATTGTATATTTTCAATTTGATTATAGCCTATAATAGTTATTGTAACAAAATTATTATTTAACTTAGAAACATTCAATAATAACTTTCTCAATCAAATTATTAAACTAAGTCACCAAAATTATTTGTTGATACTTTTATTCTCAATCCACTCCATTTTCTAAAATGACACATATATAAAATATCAAACCTTAAAAATTAAATAATTAAATAACATACTTCTTATAATACCTTAGAATTCCGCCATATGGACTTTAAAATCAATTACAAACTAATGTATCTAAGAAACATTTGTGAAATCATACAAAATAGTATCGATCTTAACTATCTCCTTATTTGCTCTGAATCTTCTCAAATTTAAGCTATGGACATGTACATTCGATCACATCTTAGTCGTCAAACAAAATCGAATTTCAACACCTTGAGCGAATACAACGCCAACTTACATGTCCTTTCAATTTGGTTAAAATAACTTTATTAATATAAAAAATTTAATAAAATAAAATTTGAGTTATGCTTAGTAATCAAATCTTTCTTCTATTCATCTCGAAGAACTTTTTTATAAATCATCGTATCCATATAATCAATATTCCTTTAGTTTCAAACCTCATTAATTATATCAAGTCAACTATCATAAATCTTTGCATGTAAAATTCAATATTATTACACAAATTAAAATATTCTGATTAATATACATTTGACACAAATAAATTCTCAATTGAAATTTCGTAAATAACTCACCTGTTAATCTTTCTTCATAATTTTTTTTTACTTTATTATTATCATTATTATTTTCAACTATGAACTTTGTCTCCCAAATATCATAGAGATAAACATATCTTATATTTATGAAATTTCCTAATCGTATTCCTTAATCATCGAAAATTTATTAAATAAAACAGATGATTATAAATTCTTAACTTAGGAAAATATGTATTCCTCTTTATGATAACCTATCAGCAAATGTTTCAAATCTTTGTAAATTTAATCCAATCTAAACATCAATTTCACATCATAAAGAAAATTGTCATATTTCTTAAACACTATTGGCCTTCATCCAGAAATAAAATTTTATTACTTTTATAATTTTAAATTCTTTTTCATAATACTTCTCCAATATTCCCAAAAATCTTCTTATAAAAGAACTTAAAATGAACTTCTACATTGACCTTATATATTTACAATTTAGGCTTTACTCTCGATCAATGAATTAAAATTCTTAGTAATTAATTCTTATAAATCTCATAAAATAAATTTCTTATTTCTTATTGTTTCTTATAAGAATAAATAAGATTTTGATTTTATTTTTAATCATAAACTAAACTCATAAATATTCTTAAATCAAAATTCACTTAATAATATAGTCTAATATAATTCATTTCATAAAGATCATAAACTTTTTTTTCTAATTCTAACCTAAACTTAAAATAAAAATTTTAAATATTTCCTTAGCATTTTATTATAATAAATAGTTACAAAAAAAAATGTTTGAGAAAGGATAAATGCCTTTCATGAACCAATTACAATCCTCAATATCTTACTTAGTCATTTTATATATATTTACTTGGATTCATTCACTAATTCTATTTCCATTTGTGTCTCCTACTAGTTAAAGAAAAATCTTTTATTCTAAGATCTCACTTCTTGCCTAAGACATGCATCAATATTTTTAAAAGAAATTTTATTATGTTCCCCCAAAAAGAACAAATCAAATAACAATTTGTTAAAGCACCACCATTGCGAACAATATCCTCAATCAACTTCTTCTACGGTTTCATCATTCTTACCATCTCATTTACAATAGAATGTTTATTCTTCATTGTGACTTAATTCACTCTTCGGTAATCACATAAGCTAAGAAACCCTGCACACCCATTTTCCTAGTAATTTTGTGGCCTCAATCACATTAAACAACCCTTAACCTATCACAAATCGTCTCCTACTGAAACTAAATCTGATTGGCTCAGAATGCTAACCACTATTACCTTATTAAAATAATTCACTACCGCATGATAGGTGGCCAATTAATCCGTTCCCAAGATAATATCAAAATCATGCATTTCCAATGGCAATAAATCAATTATAATATTCTTATCTTCAAAACTAATCTATCAATCTTTGTAAACATAGTTTATAACTATATTTTACCCAAAAAAGTAGCAATACACATAACATATTTAATCAGAAAATCAAACAAAATTACAAGCTATAAATAAATATTATAGCCTCAAATTCATATACTTTAACCTTTTGGTTAAAAGAACTGCAATACATGTTGCCAGTTCATTAGACACTTATGTATCTTGTTTGGTTAGAGCATAAACTCATCCCTGTACATTTTGTCTTTTATTCTGACTTTCCCTCGTGTGCTATCTTTACTACCAACTCTTCTAGCTGGACATTCCTTAATCATATGCCCTTACTTCTTACACCCAAAGCAAAAAAAGTACCAACTCAAGCAGTCATAATATGTCTACAAGAAAAACATCCTAACAATCTCTATATAACTTTCCAATAAAAATGTACTAACAAACAACTTTTCGCACTTTATACTTAAAACAAATCAAATATTATCTAATAATTTGTCACACTTTGTTATTTTTATAGTAGAGTATCAATGGCATAAATTGCAAATCTAAATTTCTAACTCTTGAAATTAAAAACTTACCTCAACTTACCAATACTCAATTTTCTATCTTATAATTTGTGGCACATATATTCTTAACCTTACTCGAATTTCTCTAATTAACAACTTAATTGTCCCAACATCTCAGTCAATATATTACATTATGAAATACTATTTTTTTTCCAAATAGGGTCACTTATAAGGAACCAGAAATTAGCCAACCAATAAAAGTTAATATTTAATAAAAATTCAAACTTTACACTTTACAATTCATATGATTAATATCACAATATAACTTCACACTCAATGCTTTTCAAATTAAAAGAAACTATAACTGAATACAAAAGAGATACCTTCTAAGGAAAATTACATACTATAATTAATTATAACAAATCACAAAAGAAATCCTCAAAATCTCATTTTAGCACTAAAATTAGATCTTAATTTATCTAGTAACCTAAATAAAATAAAATTTCTCTTAAGTTCTGCTACTTATCTAACATTGTCTTATGTTTTCACTAACTGCATTATTATTACCTCTCTTTTTTTTTTTTCCTATCAGCAATATAACTAACATTAGGTCTAACCTCACATCTAACATTATTTCATCATCTTTAGGTCTACAGTAAAACGACATTATATTTTAGCAAAATGATTATGGAACAAAATAGTTAACACTCCCAATTTCCTTCACAATAACTCAGCCTACCCATAATCAAAACTAGTCCAATTTTACCGAGATTCAAACTTAATCAAATCAACACATTATCTCAATTAAACAATACGGATTCAAACTAGTCTACTACATAAACAATATTAAATAATTTCATATCTCATTATTACATTATATGGAATAAAACACCAAGTTTATTCGCTTAATTATCATGAAACCAAAAATAACATTTTTAACAAACTTATTGCCCAATGAAACTATAAGAATACTTTATAGAATGCCCGTTTTAACTCTAAAACAGCCATTCAATCCTTCAAAATATACGCTACTTCATAAACTTTTTTAACTTTATCCAAACATTAATATCAATTTAAATGAAATACCAATCAAATTATACTTGTGTACAATAAAACTATATCTTCATTAATTTAATAATCTTAGGTTCTAATTCTAAAATTCTAACTCTATTATTTATTTATTTATTTAACTAACCCAAAGTCTACAGAATCCTGATATGAGCTCTGATTTGTAATGTATCAATACTTTTAAGCTATGGTATCGATTCATTTATTAAAATTTTAGTTCTGAAAATTTCTTTGACACCAAACATCGATACATTTACCTTCATATATCGATCTCTTCTTCTTAAGGTATTGATCGAGGTGAGTTCGTAAATAATTTTGAACTCTCTCACTTACAAAGTATCGATCTTATATTCACGTGTATGGATACTTTCTTCACAGGTAACGGTACTGCATTCACAAGTATTAATACTTTTTTCTCTATCCCTCATTGTCATAATTATATTTTCTCATCGATTCTCTAAATTTTAAACCTTGGTTTCCCTATTAATCCGAATGTCTATATACTCAAATTTTTTAGTCACTTCAAATATTTACAAAGCTTAAATCATTATCTGATCACTTAGAGTCTACAAAACCTCAAACTTTAGCTCTAATACCACTTTTGTGACACCTCAATCTCATACTTATTCAATCAATTATTATTACATAATACTACATCATTTCATACAAAGAGTGTTACTATTCATAATTCTTAAATGTCTACAATTTCTAAATTCCTTACATGTTCAAAGAGTTATCTATATAATCAGTTCTTAAATTTATAATTACTCTGTTAATTATACATATAACCAAGATTTTCATCTATACTTAACTAAACTTGCGCGTCCTTTGTCACTTCTATGTACTATTCTCTGAAAAATAAAATTTTTTATAATAAAGGGTGAGATATAATCTCAGTAAATAAACCATGCAAGTTTTTCACATGTCGATGTGATACATAACATATTTATTTCTTTTCCAAAGCAATCATATTTGCTTAAACAGATCAATAAATTATTTTAAACTTTTCAATTACACAGAAATGAATTCATTGTACAAATATTTTCAGAATGGCTCAGTCAGTTAGTGTCACCTGCACCCACGGTGACCCGGATTCAGAATATGATCACATATTCTGCTTAAAGCGGACATTCTTTCCATTTTGAACATAAAAGAAATGTGCATAATACGTTAAACAGAATTCTGAATAGCTCGAAAATCCCCTTTTTGACACAAAACTCGGCCAAATCAGAATAAATATTAACTAATGATTAGAGCCATAAAATTATTTTCATTCATAAACATTCACACATCAACATCATTTTCAACAATTATTTCATGAATTTGATATCAGCATATAAACATTCAAAATCTTTAATTTTCATATTATTTTCAAACACATGCTCAAATATCATATTATTTCAAAAGTATTAGAAATATATGCACGATTTACTTACTACAAAGGGAGGGTAACCACTCTCACTAACACTCTTTCGCCTATTCAGTCCTTCTCTTGGATCATCGTAACCTAATACCACATATGCATAACTTATGAATTCTACTATTTAAATAATCAATATAATTACACTGAATGCAATTCTCGTGGAAAATATGACTAAATTTCTTACTGTAATGCATTTAATTAAGTTTAACTAACTAATGTCATTTTTTATATTTTCAATAATAAATTTTTATGGTTAATTTATTTTAAATCTCATTTCTGACTATCCTAAACTTACACATTTTTGCCTAAGAAAATAAAAACAGCTTTGATATAAATACCATAGTAAAATACTATTCACGATGAATTACTGTAGTAAAAGACTATTTATGTCGGAGTATTTTAGCTAAATACTGTTTATATCACATTTACTGTACAAAACAGTTACTGTGTAGATTAAAGGTATAGTGTAGATTGAAGTTACTTAGCACAATCAAAAACACTGTAGCACATTTAAAAATACTATTTACTTGAGACAAAAACACTCTAATTTCTTTCGATCAATACTTAAATTAATGCCAAATCAACTCAATACTGCACTTTCTACTCTAATTCAACATAATTTAACATTTTTTAAGCAAAATTAAGTAGAATAGTAACCTTCAATTTCAATTCATGCTTAAAATTAAAATCCAAATTTCTAATACGTTATAAAGTTTACAGGTAACTAGAATTTGAAAGAAAATTCGATGTAATTTGGCCAGAATTTCAGAAAAAGGGGAAGAGACAACCTGCTGTTTTATTGAAGAAGAAGGAGACGGACGCACTGGGAAAGGAAAAGAATGTAGGTGGGGAAGAAGAAAATTTTACTCTATTTTGGTATATAAAATATCATTAAGACCCTTATCCTTTTTAAAATTATAAAAATAACTCAAAATTTTGAAAAACTTTTGTTTCAGTCCCTTTAAAAATTCTAAAATAACCTTTAATATTTCAGAATCTTTACAATTAAGTCCAAAATTAATTCAAGCACTATTTTCTTCATCTAAATCCACTTATAACCTAATTTTATGAAATTAAATTTGGGCTTAAACAAATAACACTATTTTAAGCCTAAAATTCAACTATTCACCCAAAATTCTAAGTTATATGAAATTTTAATTTAACCAAATAACATCAAATTATTCGATTAAATTTTATAAATACTGTGGATGTTACAATTAAAAATTTTTAAAATTACGGGCATTATAAAAACAATTCACAAGCAACCAAAACTAACCCTATTCATGAAATCAAACCTTTCACACCAAGAGCTCAAGTACCCAACAAAGCCCTCCACCATTCCACAACCTCAGCAAAAATTCAGAGTCCAACAATGAAAACGGAAGCAGGTAACATTGCTTCTCTCTCTCATCTCTCACATTTTCTCTTTTTACTATCCCCCTACTGTTACATTTTTTTTCCCTAATTTTTGCCTTCTCTTTCCCTTTAGCTTCCTTTTCTCTCTTGTTCTCTTCCAAGACCACAAACTTGACTTCCCGTCCAAGACCCAAGCTGGTTTCAACTCCACCCTCTTCAATTTCTCGTATCTCCGCTCTTCCTCCTCTCTTTCCCTTTTACTCTTCTCAACTCCTCTTTCTTGTTTTATGTCCAAAACCAAAATCCCCCTTTATCTCATGCCGATTTTGCCTTCCTTTTGCTCAGCAATCCATTTTCTCTTCTTTCTTCCCCATGTGGACGTCTCTCTCCTCCACTCTCTTCCTTTCCCATAAGCCCTCCTTTTTCTTTCTGGCTAAGTCTCATTCTCTTTTAGAATGAAAAATAAACAAATAATTAATATAAATAATATAATTAATTTAATTAATTTACTTGGATATGGGCTAGCCACATGTAAGTTAATTGGGCATCGTTTTACATTTTTCTTTCTAAACCCAAAATTTTAATTTAATTATCCTAACATCATTTATTAAATGAACTTAATCATTTTGGTCCATTAAAATTAACTCTCTTTTCAAATTATTACTCATTTAAGTTCGAAAAAAATTTCTCCCGGTCACCAAGACTTGATTATTATAATTACGTAAAATTTCAGTCGTTACAATTATGCTTAAATATGGGGTTAATTATAGAGTAATTGAATGTAATGAGCATGTATAATTGATGTATGAAATTATTATTTATTAATTATTTGGTGATGCTAGGTATATGACCCAGCATATATATATATATATATATATAAAGCCCAACAAGCCATGAGCTCATAATTGAGTTTTATGAAGAGCTAAGAAATGTCCTAAGACCAGTCTGATCCGAGAAGAATTGACGAGAAGATAATGAGGACCTAATGAGTGATGAGAGCCGAGACCTCTTAAGGTCACTGAGAATGCTTCATGACAGAACTTTATCCTGAAACCTCTTTGTAAAGACCTCAGTTTCAGCTATTAAACATCTCAGGCATACAACACCTAGACTCATCTTAGGGGTGCAAATGAGCCTTAAATAAAGGTTTTCGAGACCTTTTCATAGTTATACATTAAGAGAAGATTTGCTTCTTTCCCAGATTCTTCCATAATCAAGATCCTTAACCTGGTGAAAGTATTCCATAATAAGGATTTTGTGCCCAGTAGACACATTTTGTAAGAATGGATCAAGATCCCATGAAATTTGAAAAATTGATGTTTATCGAATGGAACCTCTATGATACTAATTCGACGAGATCCTTGTTTTCAAACTCTATAAAATTTTACTAAACTTGAGAGACATGAACATCTATAAAATAAAGCTAAGAACAAATAAGTATGCATCATGAAATACTAGTATTAAGAGCCTATATTCTCCTAAATTCTCTTATATTATCAAAGTAAAAACTCTAACTTAAACAACGGAGGGATTTTGCCGAACAACCGGCTTTTTACCCCCTTAGCTTCAGATTGTGATCGCAGATTAAGTAAGCAATTGAACAAAGAAGAAAGATATTGTTGCTGTTGCACAGAGTCCAAGAAAGAATTTTTGCTGCATGAACATCTAACACTGTCTGTGGGGATTCTAAACGAAAAGTTAGAAACCACGGCAAGAAAGAAAAACCATAGCGGCTTCACCAACTTATGCTACAAGAAATCAACTAACAACAAGAGGAAATCCTCACAATAATCACCTTAAGGAGATAGTGGCGACTAATTAGAATGATGACAGGCGACCACCACCCTTGGAAGGTGCAAATCAAGGTTCGGAGACGTCGTCGCCATACGAGATTCCCTCCAACCAAGGAAACTCAGAAACTACATGGTTGGCTAAAAGGTTAGCTAATAATGAAAGACAACATATAGAAAAAGATAGACAGATCTAAGCTTTGGTTGAGGAAATGGCAAGAATAAAGAAGATGTCTAAGCCGATTCTCAAAAGTTGGAAACACCCATACTGACAAAAGCAATGGAAAGCAGCGTTCTAAGTGCTTTACACATTAGGAACTGTAAAACCAATTTCCAACAGAACACCCTTAGGAGAAGGTATACGGTCGTTGAAAAAGGAAAAGGAAAAGTTTTTAATCATCCAATTAAAGAGCTACAAGGTGAAGATATTGCCTTCAGGCCCACCAGTGAACTTAAGCCAGAATTCTAATATTCCCAAGACGATTCTACTATTATTCGCAAACAAAAGCCAAATAACAGTTCCGGTTAGAGGACATGTAAACATTTCTTAATCTAAAAGGCTAAAAGAAAGATAAGGCTCTCTGTGGAATTCACCTCGAAGAAGGAGGTCTACGGAAAATAACGATCGGGCTGATAATCTGAAGGCTTGTGTCAAAAAGTTGGTTAAGGAGTTAAAGGACCATAATAAACGAGGGCAGAATGGATGATGAATCTGCGCCGCACATGAGATTATACTATAAATCCCCTTTCTCCCAAAAGATCTTGAGCATTGTTCTTCCCAAGAAGTTTAAGAAGCTGCAGATAAACCCTTTCATGGGAAAGATAGACTCGTCCCTTCATATGGATCTTTTTAAGGGTTAAAAGAGTCCCAGATGTGTTGCTTGTTCTCACTAACTCTAGAAGAACAAGCAAGGAAGTGGTTTACTAGTTTAACTCCTTGCAATATTAGCAACTTTGAACAATTATACAAAGTATTTGTTAACGAATTCATAATGGCACCCTTAATTCGTTATTGCCCATGAAGCAAGAAAAAGATGAAAACCTCAAGAACTTCGTCAAGAGATACCATGACGAAGTAATGAAATTAGAGGCTTATCATAACTCTCTAGCTCTAGAAAGTCTTAGGAAAGGTTTACGAGTGGATCGAAGATAGTATACTATGCAAAAACTATCTTTTACTACCTATGAAATAGCTCGAAGGAAAATGTTGGACGAGTTCGAAGAACAAGTTGCCCTCAAGCTGAAAGAATAAAAAGCCCTCGGATCATTCCCTCACAATGAGATGCGAAATCTAAGGATGAACCAAAGAAGAAGACGAGATGACAAGAGAAATATTCGAGACTTTGACAGAAATGGAAGGTAAGCTCGAGAACAAAACCGAACAACTGAGAGAAGAGATGAATTTTCCTTAAGAAAATACTGCTCGTCGAGAAAAAATGAGGCAAAAAAGGATAGTTCATGTTCAAGGAGATAAAATTTTCACTCCCTTAAATGCACCACTCTCACAAGTTTGGCAAGAAATCAAAAGATGAGGAACCATATTGATAGAACCTCACCCCACAGAAGCCAAGTCGAAAGGAAAGGTCAAGGACAAGTTTTGTGCTACCAAAGTGCTAGACATCTGACAGACGAATGTTTTAACCTTAGGAATTAGGTCGAAATGTTGATTCAAAACAACTACTTGCGGATTTCATAGTAAGTAATAAGGAAGAGCTCAAAAACTCAAACCAAGAGATCGGACACGAAAAGAGACATAAAGAGCATACCTTAGTAATCTTATGCGGGATCACATTGGCAGAAAACTCGAATAGAGCAAAAAAAAAAACTATTCTCAATACTCGCTGCCAAATGTTGCCTCAGACATTCACATCATGAATGTCTAAGCCGAGAAGCAGTAAAAAATAGCCTCGGTATCCATCATGTTCACTGATGAAAATGAGGTAGGAGTGCACTACCCATATAATGATGCTCTGGTAATAACGTTGAAGGTAAGAACAACTTAAGTCAGTCAAATCTTAGTGGACACAGGGAGCTTGGTCAACATCATCTTTAAAGAAACCTTAGATTCTCTAAGAATTGAACATCTAATACTAAGGCTAGCCGAGACCGCTCTCTATAGTTTCGGTGAATCATGTGTCTACCTACTAAGAATAGTACAAATGTCTATCATTATAGGAGAAAAACTATATCAAAAAACCACAATGGTCAAGCTCCAGGTGGTTGACCTTTGAATGCCCTATACGATAATTCTCGAGAGACCTATTCTAATAACTATGAAGGCAGTGGAAAGTATCCATTACCTGACGCTGAAATTTCGAGCAAAAGAAGGCATTGGAATCGCCAAAAGAAGTCAAAAGTAGGCTCGATCATGCTTTGCCGCCTCTTCGAAAAATTCATACTGTATGTCAAAACGTCCCCAGGGAGAAGCTTTGGAATCCAACAATAAGAGCTCAAAAGACGAACATGTGGTGAAAGAATTGGGTCAGGAAGCCAAACAGGACGACAAGCTATCCGCATTAGAGCCAACTGAAGAGCTTAAGTCTATCATCTTAAACCAAGAAACTCTTCAAAAAACATTCAAGATTGGCTCCCATCTTTCTGAAAAACAGAAAGAGAAACTCAAGAAAATTTTGAGACAGCATATGGATGTGTTTGCATGGACACATACAGACATGCTAAGGATTGACCATCGAATAATTTCACATCGACTTGCAATCAATCCCCAGTGAAGCAAAAATGGTGACCATTCAACACTAAGAGAAGAGAAGCAATGCACGCCGAGGTGGATAAACTAATAAAAGCTAAGTTTATTAAGGAAGTGCACTACTCGGAATGGGTCTAAAATGTGGTGATGGTCAAGAAAGCCAATGGAAAGTAGAGAATGTGCATAGACTTCACAAATTTGAAAAATGCATGCCCCAAAGATAGCTTTTCACTTCCTAGGATGGATCAACTAATAGACTCAACAGCCGAGCATAAGCTACTGAACTTCATAGACGCATTTTTAAGGTATAATCATATCAGAATGCACGAGCCAGATCAAGAGAAAACAGTGTTTATCACCAATCAAGGGTTATATTGCTATAAGGTGATCCTCTTTGGGTTAAATAACGCAGGAGCTACTTTCCAAAGGCTAGTCAACAAGGTTTTCATGCCATTAATCGGGAAAAACATAGAGGTTTACTTGGACGATATAATTAATAAATCTCTGAAAGCCTGAGACCATCCAGGGCAATTGGAAGAAACCTTCTCCTATATAAGAAAATACAATATAAAGTTGAACCTTGAGAAGTGCGCATTAGAGTCCGAGCTAAAAAGTTCTTGGGATATATGGCCAGCGAATAAGGCATTGAAGCCAATCCGCAAAAGATTAAGGCCATACTAGATCTAAAGTCCCTATCCAATATCAAGGAACTCTAAAGCTTAACAGGGCAATTAGCGACGTTAAGCAAATTCATATCCAAGGCGATTAACATGTGTTTCCCCTTTTTTCAGATCATGAAAAAAGGGAAAAGATTTAATAAACTAAATAATGCGAGAGCAGTTTTCAAGAGCTAAAACGATACCTTTACTTAGTAGTAAGTGATCATTCGGTAAGTTTGGTCATGGTAAATGAGGACACAGAGAAGATCCACCGCCCCATCTACTACAATAGTAAGGCATTTTTGGAAACCGAGACAAAATATTCTTCAACTGAGAAGTTGGCACTAGCACTAGTAGTAGTAGCAAGAAAATTGCGACCATACGTTCAGGCCCATCAGGTGATGGTACTAACAAATCAATCCCTGAGACAGATCCTACACCGACCAGACCTATCAGGTCGGTTAGTAAAATGGTCAGTTGAGCTCAGCGAGTATGACATTAGCTACCAACCCAGAAAAGCAATAAAGGAACAGGCCTTGGCAGACTTTATAATTGAAAGGTCAATAGCTGAACATCTCTTCATATACCAAAATATAGAAAGACATTCTGATCAAGGACAAAAAGATCCAACCGTCTCAGATACAACCAAACCTACATGGAGCCTGTTTATTGATGGAGCCTCGAATACGCAAGGATGAGGAGCTGGGGTGGTCTTTATAAACCTAGAAGGGATCGAGGTAATGTATTCTTTAAAATTCAACTTTTAAGTTACTAACAATGAGGCAAAGTACGAAGCTCTAATTGTAGGAATTAAGCTGGCTCTGGCATTAAGAATTACAGGCTTAAACATCCATTGTGATTCCTAGCTAATAGCTAGCCAAGTAAATGGATAGTTCGAAGCTCAGGAAAATAACATGTAGGCTTACTTGGAGATATCTATATAACTCTTGAACAACTTTGAAAACTGTCATGATAAAACAGATCCCAAGATCATAAAACTCTAGGGCAAACATGCTAGCAAAATTGGCTTCTACCTTCAAATGAAGTATTTCAGTCTCGGTCCTAATCGATATACTAGAGTAGAAGAGCACTGATGAAAACACCGACCAACCTTATATAGCCCAACTTAACTCTCGCCACTATTGGATTGAAGAAATAAAATTTTACATCTAAAAGGAAAGCTTCCATATAACAAGAATGAGGCGAGAAAGATCAAAAACAGGTTAGTAATGTACACTATTATTGACGGAGAATTATATAAACGGGGTTATAGCATCTCATATCTTAAATGTTTCAGATCTGAGAAGGCAACTCAAATCTTAAAAGAAATTCACCATGAAGTATGTGGCAGACATTGGGGAGCTTGGTCCATGACACACAAAATCCTAAGACAAGGATGGGAACTAGATCTCATTGGACCCCTAAAAAGTTGACAACTTTAGCAAGCCCTTGGCCATTCTCTCTGGAAGGTTAAGTTAAGACTAACATGGTTCTTACTTGAAAGATGCTTAGTGAAAAATATGGGAATCAGAAGATAAATTTTAAATGCATGTTCTGTGTTGTCAAGTCAATTAAATTAAAACACACTTCTCTTTGAGACATTTTCAATAGAGAAATTCTATAACTAACACTAAGCACAAAGCATAGAGAATAAAACAGAAGCCAAACAAACAAAAGAGTTTGAATATAAATATTTTATTAATTGAGTGGAGTTTATTACATAGTCTTTATACAAAAAAAGAAAAAAGAAAAAGAATTGCCTAGATTTAGCTGGCCGAGTCAACTGAACGACTGGTCAGGTTGGCATAGTCGGCATTAAAAATAGAAGAAGTCTTGAGAACAGGATTTGGAGAAGCCATAGGATCAGGGTTTGGAGGAGCCCCAGGAGTAGGTTCATCCTCAGCAACCTCGACAGAAAGGACCTCATCCACCTCGGTAAACGAAACCTTAATCGGATCAGCAGAAGTGACCTTTATTGGCTCAGACTCTATAGGAGGAACATACGCCATCTTTAGGTTTGGGTGGTTCTACCCCTTAGGAATGACTCTTGCCGAGGACTCCTCATCCTGACATAGGGGCTTCCATCCCACTGCCTTACACAGCCACTTCAAATCTAAGTGGGGATATTCGCCTTGAAACGACTCGTAAGTCAAGTCAATGCTCTTATTGACATGCTCATGGATTCGAGCCCTCATCATCTTCTCATCCTCCACAAGCTGCTTACACAGAAGCAATCACCTCTGCCTCTTAACGACCAAACTTTGCTGCAACTCCTGATGTTTCTTCTCGGATAAGGAGTTTTTGACTCTTCTCCCTCAGCCTGCCGAGCTCTAACTCCAGGGCTCTCACCCTCTTGCTAACCTCAGCGTAAGAAGATTCTGCTGTAGCCAACATGAGTTGAAACTCTTCTCGTTCCTTAGCCCATTTCCCCAGCTTAGACTCTGCTCTAATCCTCTTTATGACAAAGACATGCTCGACTTTCTCAGCTCTTTTCTCAATCTCAAACACCCTTAAAAAATCCTTCACAAAGGTGTCTCACTGCAATGAGGTCGCATATTGAAGCTGAAATTCGACAACACAAACTAATTAGAAAAATACAATAAAAGAAACATCTCCTCCTCCAAAAAAGCTAAGGGAAAGTCAACTTACCCGACTCAGCCACTTCAGTTGATATTCCAGCAGCATCAAGCTCGAGGCTTCAACAACAACATCGAAGTATTTATAACTGATGCTCAAAGCCTGCTGGTTAAAGCAAGGGATGAAGTGTTCAAAGAACTCCCTTTTGTCAGTAGGGAGGTCTTTAGGAAAAAGCTTGGACACTTCAGCCGTTTACATGTCCAGCTGGCCAAATGCCTTTTTTTTCTTCTTAGATCCCTCTTCTGCCACAACTGCTGTGACTTTTCTCTTCCACTTTCCTTTATCTACTTGGGGAGCAGGGAAAGGTTGAGCCTGGACGTATCGGATCACCACTCCTTTGCTGGAACCAGGAGGCTTGACCGAACCAAAGGGATCAGCGGCACTAGAAGACATCGAGGCCTTAGCTGAACTCTTGAAGGCAACCTTTGGGGTTCGAGGAGCTTTCCTAGCTTTCTTCCCCTTAGCCAATCGCCTCAAGACTTTAAGAGGATTGGGTGCCGACTCCTTTGAAGACATCTCTCTTACAAAATAAACAAAACCAAAGTCAAACAACGCAGTTCAAGCGTATAGACAATAAGGAATAGAACGTTTAAGCTTTACAGCGACCTTTTCCAAAGCCAGGTGACTTTTGGACACACAAAAGCCCACCAGACCCTATGAGATTAGGTCGTCAAAAGTCCTCTGGCTACAAGCCGATGATTTAGCCACCCTCACCCTTTCTGAGCTATGAGGACTTAACTCAAGCGAGTCATTCTAGATAACTGCCTCCCCAAACAGTCTCGACACTTAAATGTCAAGACTGGAGTTCTAGTCATCATAAATAAAAAACCATTTGTTCTTCTAATTCTTATTACAAGAAAGGTTACCAGTGATGGGATTCTATTTTTTGAGTCAATTTTGGAGGTAATACCATTATGGATTCTTTGTTGGATTTCTTTTTAATATATACATATGTTTAATTTCCTTAATAGAGGGGTCAGAATTGGAAGTCTGATGCTACAAGATAAACAAACCGGTTAGGATCCTCTAACTATTCAAATTCAATTGGTAAGGGGGATCCTGAAGGATGCAAGAATTTGGGCAAAGTAAGTCTAGAGGGGAAGTTTAACTCCTAGGTGAAACAATTCTTCTTTAAAAGTAATTTTTCTCTCAGGAGGGCAGCTGGGGAGTTCATCTGTCTTAGGGACCCTAAAATAAATCCCTTCAAGGATACTATAAATCTTAATATAAACTTCTATATTTATTTCTAAGGTAATGGAAAAAAACCAATCGCTTCATATGGTGTCGACTTCTACCTCACCAAAATAGGAAGAGGAACAGGAACAGTAGTTTGTTCTTCGTCAAAAGTGTTTCTCCTAGAGAAAGCACCGTTATCAACAGAATCCATCTCTATTCATAAGGAAGAAAAATATGAAGTCAAGAGTTGCTCTAGGTCATCAACAACTTGCGAAGATAAAAGCCTAAGACTCTAATCCTAAGAAATCATCTAACAATTGCCACAACCAATAAAACCACAAATCTAACAATAACGAGTAGAAAGGAGAAGAAGAGACTTACTGTTTATTACTAAAGAAGAAAAGAGTTTAAAATCTTTGCTGGAGGCTTGAAATCTATTACTACTGAAATTGCTTGAAATGTGAAGAAAATGACAGCGTAAAAGTGAAGACAAAAAAGAAAAGAGGAAGTAAGGTATTTAAAGAAGTAGAGGAATCCCAGCTGTCAATGTCTGTTACAGATCGAAGGATGATATAATGCCACATCAAAATGAGTAATCAAAAAGGTGCTCATCACTAATGTAAAGGTAGGCGACCATCATTAGGGCCAGCAAGATCTCTCGAAACATAACCTACGCCGTGATCCCAAGGGCCAACCATAACCTACCACGTGCGACAAGTTGACGGATTTCAAGTTGAGCATTTAAGTTTAGCAGACAAACGCTTCTTTTCAGGTAAGAACTTTTAGTTTTTGTCAAAAACAGTTATTTTTTACTAAAACTAGGGAGCCTGATGTTGGGTATACGGCCTAACATATATATATATATATATATATAACGTAACATGCTACGAGCCCATAATAGAATTTTATGAAGAGCTACGAAATATCCTAAGACCTGGTCTGATCCAAGAAAACTACCAAGAGGATAACAAGGACCTAAGAAGTGATGAGAGTCGAGACCTTTTAAGGTCACTGAGAAGGCTTTATGACAAAACCTCATCCTGAGACCTCTTTATGAAGACCTCTGTTTCAGTTGTTAAAAGTCTGAGGCATATAACACCTGGACTCATCTCAGGGATGTAAAGGAGCCTTGAATAAAGGTTTCCGAGACCTTTTAATAGCTACACATTAAAAGAAGATTCGGTTCTTTCTTAAATTCTTCTGGATTCTTCTATAATAAGGATAATTAACCTGGTGAAAGTATTCCATAATAAGGATTATGTGCCCAGTAGACACATTATGTAAGAAAGGCTCAAGATCCCATGAAATTCAAAAAATTGATACTTATCGAATTAAATCTCGGTAATACTCGCACGATAAGATTCTTGTTTCCAGATTCCATAGAATTATACTAAACTTAATAGATATAAACATCTATAAAATGAAGCTAAAGACAAACAAGTACGCATCATGAAACACTAGTATTAAGAGCCTATATTCTCCTCAATTCTCTCAGATTATCAAAGCAAAACCCTAATTTAAGCATCGGAGGGTTTTCACTGGACAACTGGCTTTTTACCCCCTTAGTTTCAGATTGTGATCGCAGGTTAAGTAAGTAGTTGAGTAAAGAAGAAGGAGATTGTTGTTGGTGCAAAGAGTCCAAGAAATGATTTTTGCTGCATCAACAAGTAATAATAATAAATTTTTTATTATTAGAAAGTAAATAGTTAATTATTTATGTTACCCACATGTATCTAATAGCTTGAAATTATATTTCTAAATAGATTGGAATACTCAATAGTATCTTAGATCTAATAAAATTAAAATTTAATTATGAAACACTTTTTTAATAAAATTAAGAATATATCTCCTAATTAAGTTAAATAAATTAAATTTTAATAAGATTATGATATGAGTATCCTAATGAGATTAAAATATAAATATTTTTAATAAGAATAAAAACCTATAATTTTAATTACTAAACTTTAATTAGATTAAAATTAAAATTCTAATAAAATTAGAATTGAATGATTAGTATGTTGATCTTAGTGTCATATAAACTCATATTTTGATGATAATAAATATGTTAATTTAATCAGGCAAATGAACAAGGAAGTATCTAGGATTCAAGTTAAAGAATCAAGATACATGTTAAGGGTCATTATTCTTAAATCTTAGAAAATAAGCTTGTATGTGTGTAAACGCAAGGATGTCTTCCCAGGTGTGCGATCGCCGAAAACAAGAAAAGGGAGCCATCGCAGTCACACAGTAAGTGTGAAAAGGCTCACCCAAGAACCAAGACCTGTATGTATGTGCGTTTTAAATTTTAAATGATTTAAACATAATATTAACATATATAAAGTACACATACCTTAAATGTTGATCTACAGAGTAAACTACTCATTAGTTTGAGGGCGTGTCTGTAAACCATGTTCTTCGAACATAGGGGTAAATAGTCATTTAAGGATACACAGTATCACATATGCATGATTCAAGATTTATTTGAAACATTAACAAGGCTTAGGAGAACTTAAGTTCACTTAACGAATGATTAATATACATTTATAAATATTTTTCAAAATCTAAAAAGGGATTAAACTGAAAGAATTTTAGGGACCAAATTGTAAGATTTTAAAATAGTAAAAAACGAGCAACTATAACAGTCATTGTAACGGTCAATGTAGCACCCAAAAACAGTCGACCGAATTGGGAAAACGATCGACCGGCAGTAACGACGTTGGTGAATAATGCCAATCCGGTCGACCAAATTGGAAAAAGGTCGACCAGTAGTAAGGTTGTTCGACGATACTGTTCACGCACTATAGCACTGTAGCGCTTGTTCACGGCACTGTTCATCGTAAAAATTTGATTTTTTTTGAGATTTTTCAAGATTTTTAAAGGTATTTTAAACTTTTCACACTTTATCTATATATACCCAAGCCCAAATAGTATCTTAAAGCCTATCTCACTCTAAAACAAGCCAAATTCTTTACTCTCTCTACAAAGCTTCTCTCACTTCTCTCTACAATTTCTCCCATTTCATCCGATTAAATTTGAAGTGTTCACTACTAAATGACTCCCCGTCACCTCCTCTTCAATTTGATACCGATATTAGGTTAGAAAATGCAAGAAACAACAAAGAAGAAAAATGGATTTCAACTCAAATTTTGGGCTTTTGCGTTTAAGAGACAAATTGAAGTTTCTACAGATATGAGCAAGTTACCGGTAAGTTAAATAACTCATTACAAGTATAATTTTGAGATTTGGAACAAATTGTAGATTAGGGTTTACTGTTTATCCAGAAATTTATGTTTGATTTTATATAGGAAAATAGAATGGTGATATATATCAATAATTGGAAGTATAGGATATAGAATATGCGTTGAATTGTCGTTGGAATAGTTATATTGGTAATTGTCGAAAGTGTGATTTTTTGTTAAATTGTGATAAAGGGTGATTTACCATGATATATGTATATATATACACGTGTTAAACGTTATCGAGAATAGGAGTGACTCCCTTAGGCGTAAAAGTAAGAATTTGAAATAATTATGGCCATGGGATTTCCTTGTTGGAAATCGGACAAATGGCCTCGATAGTTAAGCTTCGGAAAGTAATGTGCATCAAATTACAAAACCCTAGACATATTATTCATGAACATCGCATGTAGAGCATGTTATACTTATGCAGAATATCAAGTTTATAACGTTATACATATATGTGTATTATAAGAGCCGCACACCCAGAAAATGAACATACTAGACGCAAAGAGTTGTGTTGGGAGTGAATACCCTCCCCCTTACTGTGAGTGGAACTATTTTCAACTTGTTTTTGTATTTTAATATGTTTTACAAAACTTACTGTTTCATGAACTAAGAAATAGATTTATTACTATTTAAAGTAAATGAAAATGGCCTGTGTGATTTAAATGATATATAAATGGCCAAGGGCCAGATTTGATATTGATAAAGCATGCTTATAACTGTTGAAATGAAATGTTTATTAATTTGAAAAGTGAATAGCCAAGGGTCAAGTTTGAGATTGAAAATGCATGCTTTATAATGATTTGAAATTGAAATTGCTTTCTATATTGTGATGTGAAATGAAATTTATTTGAATATATACATGTTTATGGCTTTGAAATTAACAATGGCCGAGAGGGCCAAGTATGTATGAGACTATAGCTACAGGGTAGTAGCCTAGGGACGGACCTATGAGAGGCCGCCTAGGTGAGTGCACGGCAGGTGAGGAAATTATATGGTTGGATGTGATGATATGGAGTTGCCCACCTGTGGGATTGTTGAGGACAATCATGAGTGTCACCACATGACTACTCGAGGCGAACGTCAGTGGTAGGCAGATTTGGAAATGTGCATATTTTTCTTATATTAAAAAGAATATAATTTATGAAATGAGCATAATTTTATGTGCATAACGCCCACTGACGGTCTCGGGGTTACCACAGCCAAGGTAATCACCGAGAACAAGAGCCAGCCCAATGTTTTTACTAGCAGGCCATGTTTTATCATTATAGAATTATTTTATATGCATTAACAATGATTTTATTAAACTGTATTTTTGTCCACTTATGGAGTATATCCCCATATACTCACCCTCCCCCCCCCCCACCTCCCAGTTTCAAGAAATGAAGCACAGCCAAGAACGGTAATTAGTGGTGGTGATCAATAAAAGGTGTAACTCCTCCAGGTACAGTTGATACTCTTGACTCATAGACTTAAATAGATTAGTTCACTGGTTATCTTTTATAAAACTATTTTATGTATATAATTATGAACAGATGTGATGTGATTTGATAAGTATTTGACATGTATCTTAATTTAAATATATGCCCATGGTGGGATGATTTGGAAACTGTCTTAGGGAGACATGTTTTTATGAATGTGATTATAACTGTTTTGAGAATTATTTTAAGATATATGAGTATATATAGGGGACAGGTACCTAAGCAGTCTTACAGGCCTGAGGGACATGTTCAGGGATAAGAATATATCTCAAGGGTCTGTGGCGGTTGTCACGTGTGAACCCTACGAGCAAGGGCGTGACAATTTTAGTGGTATCAGAGCCATGGTTTCAAAAAATATGTTGGAAATGTGTTGAAACTCATTTTGAAACTGTTTTACATGATTTTAAATCGAATTTCGGAAAGTACCTAGTGGACAATAAGTAAGTCGAGTCTTAGGGATTAATCACCACCAATATATATGTAGAGGCTTTCAAATTGTGAACTCTTTTGTAGTAAATAATGTTATCTCGATGTATATTCGAACATGATGTGTTAATTTGATTAAGATTGAATCTCGGGTAAAATCGAACTAGATTCGATTTTTGGTAGGTCGAGTTTGAGTAAAGAGATTAGAAGTGCTTACATTCTTAATGCTATGGTTATTTCATTAAGAAATAATATTGTCCCAAGTAGACTAAGAAATCATAAAATACCGGAGAGTGCAGGTCAGGCTAGAGGGTAGTTACACCCTTTATAGAACATGTGAAGGTAATGATAATGCATATAATGAGGATATGAGAATTAAATCTGCAAGTAAAAATAATGGCACTAAGGAAAGATAGTGGCATGGAGTACTACAGCAAGATCTTAAATGATTTTTCACAAATTATAGGATCTTAAAATATTAAATAATGAGATTCATCTCACAACAGAATAGGGTAGCATAAAGACTCGGTATAACCATTATGGAGAAGGTTATATGTATGTTGATCATTACTGTTATCCAAATTATTATGGGCAAAGGCAATAACTACAACTGTGTACTTATTTAATAAGAATTTTACCTCTATTTTGAATTTTAAAACACGAAAAGAAGTATGGACTGGTCGTCCACCTAACACAGATTATTTTAAAGTAATTATACTCACAGTCTATGCACATACAAGTTAAGTAAAGCTGAACAATCAACCAATTGAAGGAGTCTTTGTAGGATATCCTGATGGAGTTAAAGGATATAAGTTATGACAAAATGATGGCAGAAACAACAGATGAATAATAAGTATGAATGTTATACTTCATAAAGAGTAATGGAAGAAATTAATCATTTAAAGATGGACTAAATAGAACCAAAGGTACTAAATCCATTTCATGCTCATCTCATGCTGATAGAGAATTGTTTTTCCTAGATCAAGAATTAATAGTCTACACCCCCTTGAGGCAGAAATTGTTGAAGCAGACAACCGACAGGTATTATACAATAATATGAATTCTGAGAAGTATTTCTCATATAAGGTTTTATCGAGTGCAAAAGCAATGAGTTTGTTTTGGAATACTATGGGTGATCATTCCAAAGGATCATCTGTTTTTCAACCTTAGCAGTTGAGAATGTTAGAAAAATATGGAGGTTTGCCAATTACAATTACAATAATTGCAAATGCAAAAATAAATAATAATAATAAAAAGGATCCTTACATTTGGAAAGATGCCTTGAAACAGCTAAGTAATTCTAATTCTAAACAAATCGAAGGAATAGATGCAAATGTGTATTCTCCTATAAAATTGAGATACAACTTTTTAGAAAGTGAGGAAAAAAAATCACTGTTTCGACCCTGTGGTCTACTAAATCATAGTAGTTGAATAAATATTGAACACTTGATAAAGTATGAGAATTGAAGAATGATGATGGAGAAATTCCTCTGCATAATTTAATTGTTGCTGGTTTAATTTCATAGCAAATATGAATCTTATGAGATTATCATTAAAATAGGAGAAGTTAAACACTTCAATTGTAATATAATAAAATCATGGGTTGGAATGTGCTTTGACCATTTTGAACATTAATGTTGGATTCTGTAAAGGATAGTGGTATAACAATCTTAATAGAAATTAATGTAGAAAATCCTCCATCAATCTACCCACATGTGTGCCTGCACGTACAGGTTGGAAATATGAGATGGTGACACTGAAGATGATGTTAAAATGTATGACATTATTCATGTTGTTGTTGTATAAATTGTTATGGACGAGCTTATGTTTAATAATCACAATCGTTGGATTTATATAATTGATAAAAAAAAAAAAAAAAAGTTGAAAGCAAATTTGGTTTTGCTTGAGAAGCTTCTTAAAACTTAATCAGTATTTTAAGGGTTTAATGGGTACTAGAGACAAGTTGAAGAATTATTGGTATAATCAATTCCAGAGTTAGTCATGATGAATAGTTGACGTTGACCAATTTACTGTCTTTGAGATAAATACTTAAAAATGATAAAAATAATGCAGTATGTTAAAGAGTATCTTTTTGTCTATCTAATTATTTTGGTATAAATTTGAAATTTGCACCTGAGATTATCATCAAAATATGAGAAGTTAAACACTTTAATTGTAATATAATAAAATCATGGGTTGGAATGTACTTTGACCATTTTGAACATTAATGTTGGATTCTGTAAAGGATAGTGGTATGACAATCTTAATAGAAATTAATGTAGAAAATCCTCCATCAATCTACCCATATGTGTGCCTGCACGTACAGGTTGGAAATATGAGATGGTGACACTGAAGATGATGTTAAAATGTATGACATTATTCATGTTGTTGTTGTATAAATTGTTATGGACGAGCTTATGTTTAATAATCACAATCGTTGGATTTATATAATTGATAAAAAAAAAAAAAAAAAGTTGAAAGCAAATTTGGTTTTGCTTGAGAAGCTTCTTAAAACTTAATCAGTATTTTAAGGGTTTAATGGGTACTAGAGACAAGTTGAAGAATTATTGGTATAATCAATTCCAGAGTTAGTCATGATGAATAGTTGACGTTGACCAATTTACTACCTTTGAGATAAATACTTAAAAATGATAAAAATAATGCAATATGTTAAAAAGTATCTTTTTGTCTATCTAATTATTTTGGTATAAATTTGAAATTTGCACCTGAAAGTCAGGTGTAGTGTATGACACAGTATCAATAGTTGAAACTTAATATATCATTTGATTATGATATAGAAAGGATACCAACAATTGATGGATAATGATAAGATGAATTATGATTATTCTCTTTTTTGAGAATATGGCCAGTATGAAATAATTGTGATATAAAATGTGATTAAATAAAAGAGATAATTGAAAATGCATTAAAAGAATTGCAGGTACATGAATATAACAAGTATAAATATTATTTGCTTCTTCAGGATTATTTGAATCGAGAAACAGAGAGCCAACCATCAGTATATATGGCTGATTATTATAAGGTTGCATTCCCCAATTTGAGGAACTTAACAACACTCTCAACAGCTGAAAGTCTTACATGACTTAAAAGAATGAAGATATTTGATTGCAAAATGAAAATAAAAGAATAATAAATAAATAAACCATTAAAGAGCTGGATGTTGGAAAAGATCAAATGAAGAAGGATCCTATTGTTTATAGCCAATTGGAATATTTGAAACTTGATAGTTTATCAAGATTTACAAGTTTTTATTTGTATAATAACATTCTTGAATTTCCATCTTTGGAACAAGTAGTTGTGCACGAATGCTCAAGCATGAGTTATTTATTCTCAAAAAGTCTTACGCACGCCTAAACTAGACAGAGTTCAATTGACAAAAGAATAAAAACGTTAGAAAGGTAACCTTAATTCCACTATACAAATGTTGTTTGAGAAAATGGTTAAACCTACAGGTTTAAAGTATCTGAAACTCTCTCAATTTCAACATTTGAAAAATATATGGTGCGACAGAGTACTTTCGGTCGATTTCTCCAACAATTTACGTTGTCTGGTGGTGGATGACAAAACATTTATTATCAGCACTATTTTAGCCAATTTGCTACGATTCTTAAACAATTTAGAAATTTTGAAAGTATAGAAAGGTGTTTCACTTAGAAGAGCTAAATGCTGATCCATTATTTTGGGACATTGTTTCCTCAACTTTGAGAGCTGAAACTCGTAAATTTTTTAAAATTTAAAAGAATATGTAACTCATAGGGAATGAAACTAAATTGGTCTAATTATCCCATTTGTGGATTGAGAATTGTTCAAATATGGAAACATTTATCTCTAATTCTACACTTGTACGCATGAAAGCAAACAACGAACTTAAAGAAATTACCTCAGAATAGAACTTCCTAGCTGATAATTCAATACAACCTTTCTTTAATGAAAAGGTTACATTTTCAAATTTGAAAAATTTAGCACTGTTTAAACTGCTTAAGATGCTGCATTTGGGAAAGAAAGAGCAGAATACTGTTATGTTAGAATGAAGTAGGCGAAAAGAAACTTGAAAATGTTGAGTTAATCGAGATAACCTTAGAAAAGGTGAAAATATTTCGTGAAAGATTGAAAATAGCACAAAACAAGTAAAAGTTATATATAGACTACCGAAGAAGGTTTCTTGAATTTGATGTAGGTGATATGGTATTTCGAAGGTATCACTTTGAAAGAAAAAGTGTAATTCTATTTAGAAATCGAGGAAAGTTCCATCCTCGATATATTGGACCTCCACTTGTTGAAACATAAAAATATTAGAACAATAAAGTTCAACTGATAGCAATCTTGGATCGACAAGAAAAAGCTAAGGAGTAAGGTAATCCCATGGTAAAAGTTTTATGGCGAAGTGCCACAATTGAATAAATGACATGGGAACTCGAGCATCAGATGCAACAGCAATACCCCTACTGATTTCATTGACCAAGTACATCAAATTTTGAATTCATAGTGGTATAACGTGTTGTCATTCTTACCGTGGAAAGTGAAATTTTGGGGACAAAATTTTTCTAAGGGGGGTAGAAATGTAAACCCTGTTCTTCGAATACAGTGGTAAAATGGTTATTTAAGGAAACACAGTATCACACATGTATGATTCAAGATTTATTTAACACATTAAGGAGGCTTAAGAGAACTTAAGTTCACTTAACGAATGATTAATATAGATTTATAAATATTTTTCAAAATCTGAAAAGGGACTAAATCGAAAGATTTTTAGGAATAAAATTGCAAGATTTTCAAACAGTGAAAAACGATTCACTGTAGCAAGTTACTGTGGCACCCAAAAACGGTCAACCGAATTGGGAAAACGGTCGACAGACAGTAAGGTTGTTCGACGATACTGTCACGACATTGTAGCACTATAACGCTTGTTCACGGCATTGTTCATCATAAAAATTCAATTTTTTCAAGATTTTTCAAGATTTATATATATACCCAAGCCCAAATAGTATCTTAAAGCCTCTCTCACTCTAAAACAAGCCAAATTATTTACCCTCTCTCTCTACAAAGTTTCTCTCACTTCTCTCTACAATTTCTTCTATTTCTTTCTATTAAATTCAAAGTTTTTGCCACCAAATGACTCCCCGTCACCTTCTCTTCAATTTAATACCGATATTGGGTTAGAAAATGCAAGAAACAGCGAAGAAGAAAAATGGGTTTTGACTTAAATTTTAGGTTTTTGCGTTTAAGAGACAAATTGAAGTTTTTACGGATTTGATTAAGTTACCGGTAAGTCAAATAACTCATTACAAGCATGATTTTAAGATTTGAAACAAATTGTAGCTTTGGGTTTACTGTTCATCCAAAAATTTATATTTGATTTTGTATAGGAAACATAAAATGTTGATATATATCAATAATTGGAAGTATAGGATATAGAATATGCGTTGAATTGTCGTTGTAATAGTTATATTAGTAATTGTCGAAAATGTGAATTTTTGTTAAATTGTGATAAAGGGTGATTTACCATGATATATGTATATATATACACGTGTTAAACGTTATCGAGAATAGGCGTGGCTCCTTTAGGCGTAAAAGTAAGAATTTGAAATAATTATGGCCATGAGATTCCGTTGTTGGAAATCGGACAAATGACCTCGATAGTTAAGCCTCGGAAAGTAATGTGCATCAAATTACAAAACCCTAAACATATTATTCATAAACATCGCATGTAGAGCATGTTATACTTATGTGGAATGTCGAGTTTTTAACGTTATACATATATGTGTATTATAGGCGCCGAACACCCAGAAAATAAACATACTAGGCGCAAGGAGTTATGTTGAGAGTGAATACCCTCCGGTTACTGTGCGTTGAACTATTTTCGACTTGCTTTCATATTTTAATATGTTTTATAAAACTTATGGTTTTATGAACTAAGAAATAGATTTATTACTATTTAAAGTAAATGAAAATGGCATGTGTGATTTAAATGATATATGAATGGCCAAGCGCCAGATTTTATATTGATAAAGCATGCTTATAACTGTTGAAATGAAATATTTATTGATTTGAAATGTGAATAGCTAAGGGCCAAGTTTGAGATTGAAAATGCATGCTTTCTAATGATTTGAACTTGAAATTACATTATATATTATAATGTGAAATGAAATTGATTTGAATATATACATGGTTGTGGCTTTGAAATTGGTGATGGCCGGAAGGGCCAAGTATGTATGAGACTATAGCTACGGGGTAGTAGCCTAGGGACGAACCTATGAGATGCCCTTTAAGTGAGTGCGCCGCAGGTGGGACAGTTATATGGCTGGATGTGATGATATAGAGTTACCCACCTGTGGGATTGTCGATGACAGTTATGAGTGTCACCACATGAATACTCAAGGCAAACGTCAATGGTGGACAGATTTAGAAATGTGCATATTTTTCTTATATTAAAAAGAATATAATTTATGATATAAACATCGTTTTATGTGCATAACGCCCACTGACGGTCTCAGGGTTACCACAGCCAAGGTAATCACCGAGAACAAGAGTCAGCCCAGTGTTTTTACTAGCAGGCCATGTTTTATCATCATATGATTATTTTATATGCATTAACAATGATTTTATTAAACTGTACTTTTGTCCACTCACGGATTATATCCTCATATATTCACCCCCTTCACCTCCTAGTTTCAGGAAATGAAGCGTAGCCGAAAATGGTAATTGGTGTTGGTGATCAATAAAAGGTGTAACGCCCCCAAGTACAGTTGATACTCTTGACTCACAGACTTAGACAGATTAGTTCACTAGGTATGTTTTATAAAACTATTTTATGTATATAATTATGAACAGATGTGATGTAATTTAATAAGTATTTTACATTTATTTTTTGATATATTATATTATGTATGTATTTTATGAACATCAAATGATGTAATTTGATAAGTATTTGACATATATCTTAATTTAAATATATGTTCATGGTATGATGATTTAGAAACTGTCTCAGGGAGACATATTTTTATAAATGTGATTATAACTGTTTTGAGAATTGTTTTAAGATATTTGAGTATATACAGAGGACAGGTACCCAAGTAGCCTTACAGACCTGAGGGACATGTTCAGGGATAAGAATGTGTCTCGAGGATCTCTGGCAGTTGTCACGTGTGGACCCCACAGGCGGGGGCGTGACAGTGTCACACACACCGAGTTGATTTCAACAGGTTCCGGTTACCTAGATTCGTGTATGAAAACTTAAGAATAAGTTTTCTACTATTAGAAAACGTCTAGTTCTTGTGTTTGTGGAAGAGGAGGAAACCTATGAACTCTTTATTTCTTTCCTCTTCTTCCTTTCTCTCTCTATTCTTTTCTTTCTTCCCTTTTTGATTTTGTTCAAAACAAAACCTCACAACCATTTGCCAATGGAGTCTCGGCAGAAAGGGGAGAACAAAAAGAACAATGCTGGTTTTTCTCAATTCCCAAATTGCGAAAAACCCAATTGTGAATTCCTAAATCCACATATGTGCCTTTTCATCCAAGCACTTTGTTCAAAACAAAGAAAGTGGATTCCATGTGGCACACTCCTATAAATGGATTCTAAAATTCATTCATATCTCATTAAATCATTTAATGCAACTTAAAATATCTTAATATATATTATATTAAACATATTAATATATATATATATATATTAGATATTTTATGAGACGGAGAGAGATAAATATATTTTATTTTATACAATAAAAATTAAAATATATTGATTACCTTTTTAATATTAGATCATATATAAATTAAATGTAATCATTATTTATAATGTTTGACTTTCAAACATTAATTGTAAAAAGACACTTGGCAACATCACATGGTGTTATTTGTCATACAATGATCAATTGATCAAATAACAATTATTTAATCATTAATAAATAAATTATTTATTTATTAATATCCTTATGACAAAATATCTTTTATTAGTTTTCATATTTTCATAAATCATATTTATGTAATCTGAATTATTTTCGAAATATTTTCCACACATACGTGTGCTAGCATGTTTTAGCCAAGAAATTAATTCTTTACAATGAAGAATTAAATTGTCATCTGATCAAGTATCGTAACAATATCATTAACTAACTTAATGATAATTGTACATGGCAATAACTATCATCATCAAGTAATTAATATGTGAGTGACCGCCTAAGTTCATCGTAAACTGGACATGAGCATATACGAACCTTTCGCATCACTTTGGTATAACTCCTTTTATCCGAAATTTTCAATAATCATGTGCAACCTTTAGCAAGATGCCATGACCCCCAAGCACTAATTAATCCATATAGTCTATGTACATGTAGTAAAGTCCTTCTGCTGTCGACTTTTAATCGAATGCAGGTTATGGTATAGTCAAACCCCCTAACTTAATTATAGGAACAGGGTCTCAAAGCATATACAGGATTCGTGTATTCGAAAACACCTTTTTGAAAACACATACTCTGACTAGAAATTTCATTTCCCATGTATGACATATCCACCTAGGATCTCAATCTCAAATATCTAGGCCAGTAGATTTCGTCTCGGTCATCACCTGTCCTCATAGACCAAGAACACATTGACAGCAAGCTTTTTTCACCAGGCATGGCTAGCCTAGTGCGATATACATAAGTGAACGATGTGCCTCAATACAAATAACAGCCATGACACTTCAGGTCAAAGGACTAATGGTATATTAGTACGGTTGCATGACATATTATTGACTGTGGACAATCACCCATGTGATTCGTCACGTTTAGTCACATTTAACAACACGTTCTCCAATGTATCACTTATGTTTATGCTGTTGTGACATGAGACTCACCACCCAACTATTGGCATCCAATATTAATTATTGGCAACATCAAACACACTATCATGCAATGTCATAGTCTCATATGACATCACCTCAACCGGGAACTAATTCAGATGTATTCAAATCAAAACTCTGTACTCATATTTACAACTCCATGCAGATAAAGTAATGACATCATAATACATCACGGGATCTCATTCTGTATTATTTATTTATTAAAGCAACTATAAACGCAAAATGATATAAATGTCATTTTATTAATCGTAAATAATTTACAATTAATTATAAAAATATATTTATATACAAGCATGATATCCCTGAATCACATGATACGATTGGTTCTAAGGCATATCTTCAACAGTCGGCCTATTACTGAACTATTTTTGACAGTTACTTATTTTTCCAAAATCGGTCGACCAGTTAAGAGAAAGGGTTGACCGTTTGAGTTCGAAATTTTAATTTTTATGAGTTTAACATTTAGTTTTCGAACCTTAACTATAAATACAAGTCCTATATTCATTCATAAATAGTTTTAACATTTTCTCTCAAAATCTAAATGCTTACAAATATATTTCAAGTTTCAAAATCAAATCTTGAGCTTAAAAAGTGCTACAAGCACATTTTATACACGTTGTTTTTTTAATTGTAATATTATCTCCTGTTAGAGAGTAATTTGAAAGTGTAATTTATTTTCTACATCTATTCTCATTTGTAAAAGAGTGAAAGAAATGATCTTGCACTTGGGTCTTGTGAGATTGAGTGATTAAGAGAAAATCACATGTAAGGGTTTGAAGGAGTACCAAAAATCTCCTTAATTGTAAATTGAGTCTTGGGGTATTAAGGCTTGTTCTTCACTTGGGTTGAGTAAGGGTGAGTGATAGGGAGAGAATCACTTGTAAGGTTTGAAGGAGTACCGAAAATCTCCTTAGTTGTAAATTGAGTCTTGAGATTTCACGACTTATTTATAATGGAATCTTCAAATGGACCTTGAAGGAGTGAAGGTATGCAAGGTTGTGGCGAACTATTATAAATCTAAGGTTTTCAATATCTCTTCTTATTCTCTTTATTTTAATGTTTATATTTGATTGTATGGTTAAATTGAAGCAAATCTTAAATTTGTCAAATTACCGAAGAATAAGAAAGCAATTAAGTGCACATGAAGATATACAAAAAAAAAGAAGAATTTCTTAATAAGAATGATGTTCGCTACAAGGAAAGATTAGTAGTTAAAGATTACACTCAAAAGGAATGAATTGACTATAATAAGATATTTTCTTCATTTATTAAACACTCTTAATAAGATTTGGAACTAGTTCAAGTTTATATACAAACTGCATTTTTACATGGTGATTTGGAAGAGGAAACACACATGATTCAGCCAGAAGGATTCAAGGTTAATGGTAAAGAAAATAGAGTTTATAAACTGAAAAAATCACTTTATAGTTTGAAGTAATCTTTGAGGCACTAGTACAAGTGATTTGATTGGTTCATGATAGATCAGAAGTATACTATAAGAAAATTTTATAACTATATGTATTTTCACAAGTTATGAGATGGGTTTTTCATTTATCTACTATTGTATGTTGATAATATATTGATATCTTCAAGGAATGTTGAAGTCATTGAAAAGTTGAAAGCTCACTTGAATCAAGAGTTTGAGATGAAGGATTTAAATGAAGCCAAGAAGATTATCGATATGGAGATTAACAAAGATAGAAGAAGAGACAAGGTTTGTTTGACTTGTAAACAATATCTAAAAAAGGTATTATATTGTTTTGGTATTATTGATAAGTCAAAACTTATAAGTACTCTATTTGCTCTTTATTTCAAGTTGTAACGATTAAAATTTTACGTAACTATTATAATAAAGTATTGGTGATTGGGATAAATTTTTTTCGAATATAATAGATAAATAATTTGAAAAGTGAGTTGATAACTTTGGTTATTACAATTTCAATTTGGGCTTAGAAAATAAAATGTAAAAACAAGCCCATTTAATTAATAATTATAGGCTAATTAAATTTGCAATTGGTGTTTAGAAAATGAATAAGTAACAGAAGCCCAATTTAAGTCCATTAATACATACATGGCCAACCCATATACATATAAACCAAGCCTATTAAGTTAATATCTAGTCCAAATTTTTCTTATTTAAACATCCCATTCTTTTAATTTGCCATTATCTCCTTCATTTAACAAAAGTTTAGAAAGAATGAGAAGAGAAAGGGAAATTGCGAGAGAGAAAGAGAAAAGAGAGAGCAAATCGTGAGAGAGATGAAGAGGAAGAAGGATATGGCAAGCAAGTGAAGGAAAGCAAATAGGTGAAATCAAAATTCAAGAAGAAATCTTGCTTGGCCGAATCAAAAGGGATGGAAAAGAGGGAGAGTGATCATGTCAAGAGAAGAGAAAATCGAGCAAGGTGGGAAAAGGAAGCATGAACGGGAAATTAAAGAGAAAGAATAAATTTTCGAGCAAGAGAGGAAAGGAGAGGAAGAAATTTACAGAGAAGAAGAAGAAGAAGAAGCCAAACCGTGAGAAGAGAAGATGAATTTAGCAAGAGAGGGAGAGAGATCAAAATGGCAAAGAGAAAAAAACTAAAAAAATGAAAGAAAACAAAAAATGGCTTAGTTTTCCAGCAACAAATAAAGGTGAGGTTACTTTCTTTCTTTATAATTAAAGTTATGTATGTTGTTGTGATTGTTGGCATGGGATAGTTATAGCAGTAAGTGTTCTAAAATTTTAGAAATTTGAATAAAATTTGTAATGTGTAGATGTATATGTAATGAAATATGAGGATAATGATGATAGGCAGTGGCGGTGATTACATAGAGGGCAAATGGGTTGGTGGTTCCATAGAGAATGCGAATAAGGTATTCGATGAAAATTCTTATACAAGTGTTTATACATGGAATACGTCGCTGAGAGAATCTTAGGTTGCGGGTAAGAAGCGAATTCGTGATATTCTTTTTAATTATTTGAAAATGCGTGAATTAGATGTTCAATTGAATGTTTATACTTTCTATTGTGTGATTAAGAGCTTTTGAGCGTATGTGCATTTACAGAAGGTTTAAAGACTCATGTTTTGTTAATCAAGAATGGTTTTGTTGGTTATAGAATAACAGAGATAATGCATGGTTTATTTATCTAGCAATTATTGTGGCTATTTTAATGCATGTAGAACGTAGTTTTGAAGCATAATTACATGATATGTGGTAGTAGAGTTGAGCAGAATATTGGGCGGCGAGGTTTTGGATAGAATTTGGTATGTGTGTGTTAGTCGCTGAAATTATGAACAAGGCATTATAAAACAAAAAACTGAGTAAGTTCCGAACTTGGAATTGATGAGACACAAAATTCTATAAAAACTAGACACATAGGGGAATGATATAACCGAAAACTAGGTCAAGATGTTCAACGATGAACTCCTAGAAAAATTTTGAATAGGGTTGCTTAGTCGTAAAACCGCATCCTGTCTCGTTACACCACTAGTCAAAAATCAGTTGTAACTTGAGTAATCTAATTTGAAATTCAAATTCGTAAAATGCGGTAGAAACTAGACTCGCAATAGAGTGTACCGCCAAAAACTTAGGTTGGAATACATTTCTGATTTAGCACAATGCGATAAAATCACTTATTGTGCAGTAAACATCACTTAGATGTTCATAACTTGAGTTATCATATCCGAAATTCGAATCCATAAGTGCGAAAAAAATTAGACTTATAATAGAATATGCCACCAAAAATTTAGGTGTTGGTGCATTGCCGATTTAGCACAATACGAGTTTAAAGTCATCTACTGTGCAGGTAAACCTCACTTTGGTCGACTGGAATGGAAATTTCGGTTGGGCTTCCATAGTAATTCAAGTTACCTTAGTTTTATCAGAGTAAAGTGTACATATATTTATTTATTTATATATCCAATTATGATTATGAAACTTAACATAAGTCGTTATTATAGATAGCCGATCAGAATGCATACCGGTCGTACTTTGGTACGACTAGGTTAAATTTTAACAGGTGAGTGGATTAATCTTATTTTACAATGACTTTAAACTTACATTACTTAGTTTTAAGGAACCCTTTAGAATTGTTAAAAGCACTGGATTATGGAATTAGGCTTGAATCTAGGTGAAAATCTGACTAGTTGTGCTTTTTAGTAGGTCGAGTTTTTATGAAATAATTAGGAGTATTTATTGCCCTATTTTATGGAAATGGCCTTTAAGATGTTGATATTTATTTACACATTTTGTTTATAAAGTTGTTATGGCGATGATGTAGAATTGAGTTGACTAAATATATTATATGTATACATTTGAGAATTTTTGTTACTACAATGTATAGCCTATGACGTGCCCCAAGGGGCATGGGCAAGTAAGTGTTTTAATTCCTCTAAAATATTGATCGATTATACCGTTAAAATGTGAATGATTCCTATGTTGAAAAATATAAGTGTTTCGACCTTCGGGTTGAGTTACATTGAGCTTATAAATTGTGGATCTATGAGTTGTAATTCGAATGGTGATCACTGTTTAGTAAATGATAACTATTAGGAATATTGAAGCAGTTGTCAAGGATGTTGATAATGTGTCGAAATATGATGATTTTATAGATTGTGAAGAGGTTATGGTATGTAAGTGGATGTTTTCATTTTCAAAAATATTGTTTATTTATAATGTTCGAATTATGAAAATTTTGAGAATTGATTTGACTAGTTTAATTGTGATTAAATGTAATTACATGAGTGATAATGAATTTATGACCGTTCTAACACATTTTAAACATGTATATGATTAATGGAATTTTATATGACTTTATTTTGATTTCGTGATTGAGTTTTGGATTTTAAAAATAAATTTTGGTGTATTTATGTATATATATACATTTGTAGAATATAAATACTGATTGAAAATTTAAACGTTTTGAGAATTGGTTTGAATTATTTGATCAAATTATTTGTGGAATTACGAAATTCTAGCTTTTGATATTATGAGCATGGTTGTGGATCAATTGCATTATTTTAAGGGTTTCTTGTGATTTCACGATTTAAGATATAGACTTTGGAAATGGTTTTATTATACACTCATGGATTTTGTAAAACTAGTTAAATTGTAATATCAAAGCTGTTGACGAAACTGTTTTGGGAAAATACTGTTTTGAAAACATGAACTTGGAAGTACAAGTTGATTTTGATTTTAAAATATAAATCTAGAAGGGCGGCAATACATAACGCCTCTAGATTCCCCTGCCTCTGATGTTTCATTCTTGATAGTAGCAATAGTGACTTAAAGGACGACAATAAGTAACACCTCTAGATACTAGAGTTATACAGAGGTAACTACGGGGACTGCAATACGTAATGTTCCTAAATACCAGAATGGCATAGAGATGTATTTATGGGGACTGCAATACGTAACACTCCTAAATACCAGAGAGATTCTGTAAAGGCACTATTGTTAATGAAGTTGATGTTGTCATCGTGTAAAGTATTAAATGTGATGTTAATTCTAGTTTTATGATCTTACAGTTTAGCAGTTATTTAATTATAGTAAAATTCAAGTGTGATTTCGATTATATGTATTCTGAGCCTATTTCATTTATAGAAGAAAATTTTAATTTTCTGATCTGTATGTTGTATTATATTTACATCCACTCACTAAGTCTCCTTAGACTCACTCCCCTCCTTAATATCTAGCTTTGCATGAACTTATATCTAACAAGCCAATTCAGCAACATGAAGACATGAGCTAAGGAGAGGGTCCACATCATAGTCACCAGGGTTATTAAGTCCATGTCATATATAGTAATATATGTTTCATTATGTCATATGGCATCCAATTGACATCGAGTATTGTATTTATTATTATGGTCAGTCTGTGGTATATTTAATTCATTATGTATTATAATGTAAACATTTGTACTGTATATAGTGCCAGTGAAGACATATGGCCCCTTAAGCTGCATAAGTATGTTTGTGAAATTTGTTGCGCATTCATGTATTGCATTGATGTATGGACAAGTTGTGTAAAGTTTAGGGTGATAGGGTGGTTTTATTACCTACCAGTAACACCCCGTATTTAGGGGATGTTACACAAGTTGAGTGCATCGTTATCTCCAAGTATAGTTAAAGAATGAGAATATATATCAAACGTTTTCTATTATAATACAATTGGTAGCTTAATGTATGTTATGATGTGTACAAAACCCAACATTTCACATGTAGTTGGAGTTATGAGTAAGTATACGCATGATCCTTGTAAAAGTTATTGATAAGTGGTGAAATGAATTCTACGATATTTGTCAAATACTGTAGACATTGGATTGGTTTTTAAGTAGGATGATAAATTTATTCTAATTATACTGGTGATTGGATAATTGTAGATTTATTATTGGTTATGTATTTATTTGTCTGAAGGCACTAATGAGTTTTATAGTCTACAATTGTTTTGTCTACTATAGAGGGAGTGTATATGGCAATTACATAAACTGTAAAGGAAGCTATTTGATTACAAGAAATACTAGAGGAGTTGAGAATTGTTCAGAAGAATGCTAATATTTATCCTAAAAGTTAGAGTACTATTTATTTAGCGAATAACCTAGTATACTATGTTCGAACAAAGTATATTAATGTTCTGTATTACTTTGTTCATGGGATTATTAATGAATGAAGGATTTTGATTAAGAAGCTAATAGTCAAGGTACTATTTATTTAGTGAAGAACCAAATGTACCATGTTCGACAACGTATATTAATGTTCAGTATCTTATTTGTGAGATTATTTGTAAATGAATAATTTTAATTTAGAAGATTGGAACTGCTGAAAAATCTTTAGATATGTTGACCAAAATGGTGATATCGATCAAGTTCAATAATTATTTGGATTTGATCAATATCATGCGACTTAAATCGCTCTATTTGACATATTTAGAGATATTGTTGATTTTGACAAAATATACGAAAAATTAAAAGAATTTTTTTTATAAAACTACTAATTAAGCCAATGTGAAAATTTGTTATGTTTTAACTAAAACAGCCAAGTTGATTATCCCACATCGGTGGGATATAATTTTGAAGTTTGGGTTTTGGCTTATAAAAAAAAGGGGTCATTAACTATCTTCAAACATACAAAATACTATTTTGTTCATTTATTTTAGCACCTAATTTTATCTTTTTGTCTCTAAGTTTGTTTCTGATTTTTGCAATCTAGCCCAATTTTTAATTGTTTTATTTGAAGATAGTAAAATTTTCAGTAAAACCTGAGGACGTAGATATTTATACCAAATCCATTAAATATTATGATCTCCTTTTATTATTGCATTTAATAATTTTCTATTTTATTAATATTTTATTTTATTCTTATTATATTTTAATAGTTATAGTTAATATTTTAATAGTTATAGTTAGTAGTTGTGTATTATTAAAAAGAGTTTTTGTTGTGCAATATTTTTTTTAAAAGCTATTAATTTTTTTAAGGTAGTAAAAAAAATATTGTTACTAACTAATTTTCTAAGTATTTCATGCTTACTATGTGTTATTTTAATAATTGTTGATACAAACAATTAAAAATCATATCACAACAAAATTAAACTTTCTTCGTCTGGATTATTAAATTCCTAAAAAAATATGCTATTGATATGGATAACATGTTTGAAAACCATTATCTAAATTTACCACCCAATGGGCCAATGACATTATTTTTACTTTTGTTGGCAGATAAACTGTTTGATTTTTGTAATAACTCATTAAATCTATAAGGTCTAATAATTAATGTCGCTGACATAATAATTAATCCAAACATACTCTAAATTAATAATTTTTATTTATTTTTTAATATTTGTCATTTAAGTGAAATGACAAACTTGATTTAAAAATATATAGTAATTTTATTTTAAGATCAAGAGATGATATTGAATTTTATTCGATAAATTATGAATTTATTTAATAAATTATAAATTTTAATCAATAAAATATAAATTTTATTTAAAAATTATAATTTATTGGACGAATTTTGAATTTACACAACAAATTGTAAATTTACTCTTTAATATTTTAATAAAATTTTCAAAATTTTATAAATTTTACTCGATAAATTATGAATTTATATAATAAATTGTAAATTTTATTCGACAAATTCATAAAAAATTAAATAGTTAAAAGTTATATTTTAAAAAAAAAAAAAAACGACTGTGCATATACTAAACTTATCCCGTCGAGCAACTGCTGACAGATTCTTTATTCGTAGTTAATTCGTGCATGTAACTGATCTTATAAAATATAATCGATACTAAAGATTGTATAAAACGCAACGTTGATGGGCTGGGCAGGCATGTGAATCAGGCAGTCCGCAATGACATTACCGCCATACTGACATGTCGTTTCGATCCCAGTTAGCTCATCACCATACTGACATGTCGTTTCGGTCCCAGTTAGCTTGTCACCATGCAAACTCAATGTCGTATATGGCAACTTGCATACAGCCTTTTTGGTTTTGGACCATCAATTTCAATTTCAATTTTATTAACAGGAACTAGATACCGTTTATTTGAATACACACAGCAACAATATGATACATTTACTTCAAAAAAAAATGATAAATGATATATGAACCCCCAAAGTATAATGTAAACGACATGTTTTTCCTCTATTTTGAAAAAGAAAAAATTTCGAAAATAATTCTTTTTAACTCTCTTCTAACCAACTCTAATTCAATCTTACCAAATGATCCAATTCAAGATAATTTAGACGATTTTACCATCATGATCAACTATACGCTACAGTATATGTGCTACAGTATATAACTCCTAAACCCTAAAACTACAGTGCACGTTTTAAATTTTTAATTTTATTTTCTTTATTTTTTAAATTTACAGAATAAATTATAATTTGTAAAATTAAATTTATTTACAATAAATTTTACTATAATTATATTTACATAAATGTAAATTTTAAAAAATAAAATATATTATTATGTAAATTTTTAAAAAATAAAAAATATATTTTAAAATTTTCAAAATATAAAATTTTAATAATTTATTATAATATAAATAAACAAAAAAAATATAATTTATGTAACTAGAAAAGAGTAACAAAAAAATAAAAAAAAACTGAAAAATACACAAAAATATAATAAAAAAATTTAAAAATTAATTTAAAATTTAAAATTTTGTTTTCAATTTCTTTATTTTAAATATTTTTATTATAAAAAAATTAAAAAAAAATAAAATAACTAATATCTTTATTTATTTAATTTTTATTTTTAAAACTATTTTAGTGATTTTTTAAAAATAAATATATAAAAAACAAAAAAAAAACATGTGTTCGAGCAAAAGGCCCGAGCACACACACATGCTCAAACCAATGGCCCGAGTACAAAAAAAATATTTTTCTATTTTTATATTAAAAAATAATAAATTTTAAATTTTAAAATATAAAAAATTAATTTATAATAAATATATATAAGTAAAAAAAAATGAAAACTCAAAAATAAACTAAAAAATAACTAAAAAATTAATTTTAAAAAAATGGCCAAAAAAATACGTGCTCGGGCCTTTCGCCCAAGCACACACACTTGCATGGACCATTGGCCCAAGCACAAAAATTCTTTTTATTTATTTTTAATTCTTTATTTAAGAAAATTTATATAATAAGTATTATTTATTTTTTAAACTTATTAATTTTTTATTTAATAAATTTTATATAGTAAATCATTTCTTTATTTTTTTTCAATTTATTTATTTTTTTAATTTATATCTTTCTAAGTTTTAGTATTTTTAAATAAAATTTATATAATTAAATTTAATATTTTTTATCCTTAAATAATGAAAAAAATAATTATTATGTATTTTTAAGAAAGATAAAGGATTTACTATTTAGAAAATATTAAAAATTATTTTAAAAACTTTTATTTAAATAAAAAATAAAAAAATTATAAATTTTAAAAAATAAAAAAAGAATTTAATTATTTATTATTTATTATGTATATTTAAAAAATAAAAAATTATTCATTATAAAATTTTTATTAAATAAATAATTTAAAAATATTAAATAAAAAATTTAAAAATAAAATACCAATTTAGCTACAGTACTGTAGCTATTGTGTGCTCAGGACATTCGTCTGAGCACACAATCTTGCTCGGGCCATTGGCTAGAGCATAGTGTTACTGCAATATTTTTTATTTTTTTATTTTTTAATTTTTTATTTAATAAAATTTTTATTGTAAATCATTTCTTTATTTTTTTAATTTATTTATTTTTTAATTTATTTCTTTCTAAGTTTTAGTATTTTTAAATAAAATTTATATAATAAAATTTAATATTTTTTATCCTTAAATAATGAAAAAATTAATTATTATGTATTTTTGTTAAAAATAAAAGATTTACTATTTAGAAAATTTTAAAAATTAAAAATTAATAAAAAAAAATATTTTTCTATTTTTTATATTAAAAAATAAAAAATTATAAATTTTAAAATATAAAAATATAAATTTAATCCTTATTATTTATTATGTATATTTAAAAAATAAAAAATTATTTAATATAAAAATTTTATTAAATAAACAATTAAAAACATTAAATAAAAAATTTAAAAATAAAATATCAATGTAGCTACAATACTAATTAAATAAAAAATTAAAATTAAAAGATTTACTACGGACTTGTGCTTGGGCCAATGGCCCTATAAAAGGCACTATAACTACAGTATTTTAATTTTAAAATTTATTGTTTTTTATTTAATAAAATTTATATAAAAAATATTTTTTATTTTTTAAATATGCATAATAAATAATAAGTGTTGAAATTAATTTTTTTGTATTTTTTAAAATTTTACAATTTTATGTAACTATTTTTTATTTTTTTAATATAAAAAAAGAAAAATAATAATTTATTTTTATTGAAATAAAAGTTTTTAAAGGAAATTATGCTAAAAAATATTATTTTAATTATAATTTAAAAATATAATTTTTAATTTTTATAATTAATAGTTATATAAAAATATTTTTTTAACTTTTTTTTAATTTACATAATAAATTATTGATGAAATTAATTTTTTTATTTTTTATTTTTTAAAATTTATAATTTTATGTAAATTTATTATAGTAAAATTTATTGTAAATAAATTTAATTTTATCAATTATTATTTATTATAAAAATTAAAAAAATAAATTTAAATTTACATTTACATTTAAATTTACATTTAAAAAAATAAAAACTATTATAACATTGGGTTCTAGGGTTTTATTTTTTAGGGTTTAGGATTTTATTTTTTAAAAAAATAAAAAAAATTTGTACTCAGCAATTATTTGTTTTTTTAATTTATATTAAATAAATTAAATTTTTTGAATTATTATTTATTTTATAAATTTAAAAAATAAAAAAATTAAAATTAAAAAAATTAAAATATACAAAACATAGGGTATTGTAGTTTTAGAGTTTATGGAGCGGACACTGTAGCGTAACACTGTAGCGAAGTGACTGTAGTATGTTTGTGGTCATGAGGGTAAAATCGTTCAAATGGTCTGAAATTGAACTGATTAGTAAAATTAAATTAGGATTAGTCATATCAATAAACAGGAAGTTAAAATAGGTTATTTTCAGAATTTTTCCTTTGAAAAATTGGCACTCGTACCCTTACTCGTTAGATTTGTCGGTTAAAAAAAGTTAAGAATTATGGTAATTTGATAATTTTAAATAAAAATATTTATTGAGTATTATCACATCTCTTCCCTAAAATTTTTATTTTTATCACTTAGATGGCAAAAATTGAACTGATCTCTTAACACTCTTCGTTGATTTAACAAATTTTAGTTCAATTACTTTTTTTTCCCCTTTCATGCAAGAATTAAATGTATCACAATTACATATTATAGATACTTTATTAATTAATTTTACCAACAATAATAAAGCATATAAATTTTAATTTTAATTATTAAATAATTTATAAATTATTTTATGTATAATAGTTATTAATTATATATTTATTTTTATGGGAAAGGGTAAAAAAAAAAAATAAGTATATTAATTATCTTTAAGTTAACTAGGTGTTAAGAATGTAGGGGAAGTAAGAGATCATTTTTCAATTTAGCCATCTAAATAATAAAAGTGAAAAAGTGATAATACCCTTAATATTATTTATTAAAATAGAAACACCAGCAAAGAGAAAAATATTTGCAAAAAAAAGTATATAATTAATCATTTATTATTAAAAAAATATTAAAAAATTCATTATTTTTTGTACTTTGGATTTAAAAAAATTAATGATATTAACATAAAAATTAAGTATTTATATGCAAAATTTTTATATCACATTATGTAAATTTTGTCCAATATAAATAGTAAAAAATTTGTGTTGAATTTTTTACATAAATTCTTAATATTAAAAAAATATATTCTTAAATTTCCTTGAACAACAATAAGATATTTGTGTGACTTAACTGCCTATATTAGCGGATTAGTTCTCATTTAGATGATATAATGTACTTTTAATTATTTAAAAAATGATCAATTTTTATTATAATAAACCAAAACCACTCCCTCAAAATTAAGCGACACACCGACCGACAAAATATTTACTATACAATAATAAAGCAAAATGCTTGAGATTTCTCTCTCAAAACGTCAAGCACGCGCAAGAAAATTTAACGGCTGAGTATCTCCTTCGGTTAAAATGTTATTCTTTGTCGGCCATAAAAAGTATTCAAAACAATGAACATTTTCTTTTTTTTTAATTCTTCAAAGTTTCACATCTATCTATTGGAGTTTTATAATATGAAATGCATTGATTTTCCACACCTTTTGCGAATCAAACAAAATTTTCAGATGTCTTGGCCAATCAAATTAACATTTGTCAGCCTTTCCTCTCAAAACGCATACACTATTGCCATAAGTTATTGGAATTGGAGATAGGGTTAGGTTTGAAAACAAAGGCAAATTTTGGGTTGGAAAAAAAAAAAAAACCCTCTGTTTCTGTGTACATTTACTTTCCTCTCGTGCATTCTAGCTGTCATTGACTTCAATCAAATTTATTGGATGCACGGTCACACAACAAAGAAAGAGAAATGAAACAATCATTAAACTTGAAGAAAAACCAAATTTGTACGTATTCCGCATACAATTCGATGCGCATTCTAAATTTAAAGTTCTGAAATCTCTCGTCGAATTGAACTTAAATGGCTTCTCCTTCTTCTTCTTCTTCGTCTGCCAATATGATTCCTCAAAAAAAGTACGATGTTTTCCTTAGTTTCAGAGGTGAGGACACCCGCGACAATTTTACCAGCCATCTATATGCAGCATTGTGTCGAAAACAGATCGAA
>JAXCLQ010072017.1:0-10895 GCA_035584115.1 Cedrela odorata
ATAAATATCTTGGTTTATGTTTGGAATTGTATTGATGGGCATGGAGCCCTTAGTATGTGTGTGAGTCATGCATATGAATGGTAGTTCTCTGCATTACAGTCTACATATATAGGTTTTTATCCGAGACTTATAGGGGTAGGATATCCCTACCTCTATGCCATCATGATACCGATTTACCGGTATGTGACATTAATATATGGTTTTCTTATTAATGTCAAATCTCTTAAATGAGCCAAGAAGCTGTAGCCTTTATTAATTTAGGAAAGTGTTGTTGTAGCCCTAATGTATGCAGTTTGTTTAAGAAAACTCTGCCAGCAGGATCTGTGGCTTAATCTGTTGAACATTCTGCTGCACATGCTAATGCACATTCTACTGCATATTTTGCTGCGGCGTAACAGTTCTGCTGCAGCGTAAATTAGGCATTTTCTGCTGCGTAAACTGGGGCGTGACATTCTCCCCCACCCAATCGATCGATGTCCTCGGCGCGCCGCAGCTGGTAGTTACGAACCTGGTTCTCAAACTGCCACAGAGTTGTCTTAAGTTCCCAGCTCGCTTCGCTGTCTGGCAAGCCCTTGCACTTGATGAAGTACTCGTGACTCGGCGAATAGTTTTGTCTTCAAATAATCCGGTCATCAAGGATGATCTCCACTTTCTTGTCGAAAGTTGTGTTTACGCCCAAAGGCTGCCGCTTTGGTTCGCTGCGCTTAGGGTCATCAACATCTCCATGATAAGGCTTATAATGACTTGCATGGAAAACTGGATGTAGTTTAAGCCTCGAGGGTAACTCAACCTTGTATGACACATTGCCTACCCGCTTGGCAATGGGAAACGGACTCTCATATTTCCGAACTAACCCCTTGTGTAGTGGGCATGTGGACTTGTGCTGCTGGGACAGAATCTTCACTAGCACCATATCGCCAACATTAAACTCTACATGCCACCGCTTTTCGTAAGCCCACTTCTTCATCCGCTTTGCTGCCTTGTCGAGGTATGCTCGTGCAATGTCTATCTCCTCATGCCACGACTTGGCAGCTTTGTACGCCGCTGGGGAGCGCCCTTTATACGCCGCTGGGGAGCGCCCTTTATACGCCGCTGGGGAGCGTCCTTCATACACCGCTAAGGAGCGTCTTTTGTAGCTTGAAACAAGCGCATGGGGCATGAGAGACTGCTGCCCAATAGCCAACTTGATCTTGCGGTTCACCTTTCTCTGAGGTGGTAGTTTCTTTGGTTGGGCGTCCAGCCTCACATACTTGGGCTCTACGAGTACGTGCGCAGTTTCTGCTGGTGGCGTAAGCTTCTCGTTGTCTACAGCATCATCCACCTCCCACATGGTTGCGAGGAATGTTTCTTCTCTGTGACCATCACCTTTCTTCACTTGTACTGCTGAGAGACGAGTGGTGTTGGCAGTGGGTTTTGCTACTTCAGGCACTATTTAAGGACCTCCTTCCATTATACAAACCGAGTTGTATTGTGTATTAGTACGACCTTGAACTGTCACAGAAAATCCATCCCTAGCACTGCATAAAAATCGTCGAGCGGTGCTATAGAAAAATTTACCTTGCCGCGCCAGTTTTCGAAGTGCAGATCGACACCCGGAACTACACCATCGAAAGGTTTGGCTTTCGCATTCACTGTCTTGAGGAAGCCGCTCCCTTTTTCCACTCGAAGACCCAAGCTCTTCGCCTCCGTATTCTTAATAAATTTGTGCGAAGCTCTAATATCCAATAGTGCAGACGTCTTCTTCCCATTGATGCATGCCTCGACATGCATAAGAGCCTTAATGTGCAGAGTGTTAGGCACTGGTTTCGCCTTAAGCCCGCTGAGCTACTGCAAGCTTCCTATGCTTGTCTGCTCCACCGCCGCTTCCTGGCCTCAAACATGGTGTTGAACGCCTTCTTCCGCGGACAGTCCTTGGTCCAATGGTCTCCATCGCAGATAATGCAATTTGACCTTGGCTTGTTTCCTCTTTTCCCATCACATCGCTACTCCATACCCTTCGATGGCTGGCCTTTCTCATCCGTGCCTTATTAAGGTTGAGAATCCCACGCTCCCCCACCATTGCTAGGCTTATTTTGGTGCTGTGACCTTCCCACATCTCGCTTGTGAAAATCAACAAGCGTCTCAGCTACGGTTAGGGAAGTGGCGACATCCTTGACATCCCGCCGCATGATTTCAAAAAATGTCCATGGTTGTAGCCCCTCGTAGAAATTGAAGAGCAAATCCTCATCGCTCATGTTCGGAATTTGAAGCATGAGGCCAGAAAACTCCTCCACATACTCCGCAATGGATTTATTTTGCTTCAACTCCTTCATCCTCTTACGGGCATTATACGATACATTTTTTGGATAGAATTAGCGCCTAAGCTCCTGCTGTAGTGTGACCTAAGTGTTGATGGTGCACTGTCCCTTCTAAATTTCTGCATGCTTTCTATGCCACCAAGAAAGTGCATGATCGAAAAAGTAGAGGGTTGCAGTACTTACCTTATCTTACTCTTTCCGCAAACCGATTGCCTCGAAATACCACTCAATCTGCCAGAAGTAGTCATTCAGCTCCTTGGCATTCTGCTTTCAACCGTACGCCTTAAGTTTAGGAGCTTCAACTCTTGGCGTATGAACAGCCCCATGAGAGGAGCCAACCCTGCTGGCTACCGCTCACTTGCAAAGGCTAATATCACCTTTTGCATCCTCCAAGCCGCTGTGCAACAAGTTCATCTGATGCTGCATAGTCTCCAAAATCCCCAGAATTTTGGCTTCGAACGCTTCTTGCCCTTGACGCCGCTTCTCCTCGGTGGAATGATTGGAACTGTGGATGAGCTCCTGCAGCTCTTTCCCTTGAGCAGCCAACCCACTCTCTAGCTTCTCCACAGTTTGCTCTAAACTGTCAAGTCGATCCCTCGCATCAGCCAACCCTTTCGTCACCTTCCCTATAGTGGTGTTGAGTTCATTAAGAGCATCACAGGACTTGCTCTGCGCTCTAATCTGTTTCCCTTCTGCAGGAATTGGTTCCCTACCACGCATCTCTTCGTTTTGTGCCATAACGCTCTTCTTTCTTTCTTTCTTTGAAACTGCCGCTCTAATACCAACTATCACGGACTGATTTTTTCCGTGCGGCCTTAGACGCAAATTTGGAACAATATGCGCTAAGTCAGCCTTCCTTCCCAAAATCACAAAAATCACAAAGAAAAAAATGAAGAAAGAGTGCACAGAAAATTGCAGAGATTTCTTAGCAAAAGCTTGAATTGCATAAAGCTTGCATTCCTTTTTGTCTACAGCGGCTGCTGTATTTATACTAAGATATATGTACAATAAAGGGTTGAGATTAACTCTAGAATCTCATCTAATGGCTTACAATGAAAGCTGTAAATTATATTCTTAATATAAGATGGATTTTCCTATTTACATAGCTTATTTCCTATTTAATATAAGGCTTTCTCATTAGTGTCAAATCTCCTAAATAAGTTAAGAAACTAAAGTTTTTTATAAATTTAGGAAAGTGCTGCTGTAGTCCTAATGTATGCAGCTTGTTTAGGAAAACTCTGTTGGACAGGATCTGTGGCCCAATCTGCTGCACATTCTGCTGCATGTACGCTGCATTCTACTGCAATTTCTACTATAGCGTAATAATTCTGCTGCGGCATAAATTGGACATTTTCTTCAGCGTAAACTCGCGTGATATGTAGGCGCATTTCTTAGATAGAGTCTTAACTGAATGACTGTACCGTAAGGCATATTGTTTTCCAATGTTCAAGTCTTAGCACAAGATGTCGTCCAAAAGTCTTGAAAGATTACATAAAAGTAAGCTCATCAATTGTCGATTCATAAAGTTGTCTTTCAATAACACAATCACATAATAATTTGTTAGTAACTTATGATTTATCTTATCATAAAGTAATTAATTTGGTTGCTGAATAGAGAATCTTCATATCAATTTTTTATTAATTTTTTTAAAATAATCTTCCATAAAAAAAATACAAATACAAATTTAGTTTATACGTGTATATATATATATATATATATTTTCTCCAACAAGTATAAAATTTAAGATATTATTTGATATTAAAAATAACAAGTATAATATTATTTTTGCGTAGAGTACGTCGGTATGTAAGAAAAGATATATTCAGATAATTTGCTGACAACATTTTTCAAATGTTATTCAATTTTTTGTTAGATAATGTTTGGAAAATCCTGTCACTTGCTAATAATTATATAATTAAAAATAGAGAATGCGATAATATTTACAAGTAATTTAATATATATATATATATATATATTACAATGTATCGTTCAATAATGTTATAAAGGTAGGTCCCGTCCCGTCCCATCCCCGGCGTGATCATATTCATAGCGGGTAATAATTTCAGTGAGATGCATCTAATCGTTCTCAGCAATAATGTCTCCCAGGACCCAAGCACCCTTTATTCTCATCATTACACAAAGCAAATATCTCTTAAACAAACAAAACAATATAATTTATTTTCTTAGTGTAGTTAAAAATATAATATATTTTATAATATTATATAGAAATAATTTTTAATAATATTTAAGCTGGCAGATATAGATATAGAAGGGTACCATACACTTGCCGTCTATCTCTATTCTATTGTGTTTGTATTTTGCCAAAATGCATCAAAAGTTAGTCCGCTTTACTTGACTTTAATTTTTATTTTGCATTTCATTTTTTTTTTCTTCTTTTCTGGAAGATAATTTACAAGTCATACAAAACGACAAACCAAACTCATATGTATATACATATCTACATACGTAGACACTTGATGCCACGTGTCCCAATATCTCCACCCATATTTTTGTCACGTGTACATTCCCATTCCCTCATCAAACCATAGTCCTACATGCCGATGTTTGCGGGTCCCACATCGCCGGCAGTAAGTACTTGCGACCGTTTATCCCGTGTGCATTGTAGCTCGCACCAGTAACCTTATCCACCAAGACCCGACCCGGATATCCCGGATACGCAGCCGACCCAAACTTTCCCGTGCAAGCCGTGGCTGCCTCTAGCGGCGAGCTTGCCGAGCCTTGGAAATACCCGTTATTAAAAGGGTTGGTAACGGTGTTAGTCAAAAGGGTAGCCAAGTTGATAATCATTCCATCAATGCCAACGTCTCCGTTAGGCGCCACTAACGGAGGGGTTTGCGGTCCGTATATGGGTTGGTGGAAAGGCCAGGCGCAATAGCCAGGACACTGAGACTCGGAGTTTCCAACCCAAATATAAGTTCCCCGGGATGACCCACGGCCTGGCAAAGTAGAGCCATGAGTCCCACACCTATTCATGCAGAAGCGGTCAACGGCGACGTCCTTCGCCGTCAAAACGACGTTGATAGACGAGGTTAGAGTATTACTCACTTTCTTAGATAAAGCCAGCAAGTGAGAAGTTTTGAGTGATTTTCCAAGAGAGTAGTTTTCTAAGAGGATTTGATGGTGTACGACAAGGTTGGATGAACCTCCCTTGTACTTCGCGGTCGTTTTCCACCATGATGACGTGGAAGGCTGAGGGGCACGGTTAGAGTTTAGGGAGTTGATGAAATCGACGATTACAGACCGTTGGATAGGAGTGAACTTGCCATACCAGATGAGATTAACGGTGACGTTGCCCTTGAGAAGAGCACCGTTGTGGTATTTGAGGACGAGGGGCTGTTCTTGAACTAAGGCAGAGAGAGTAGGAGGGATAAAACAGAAGAGAAAAAGGATGGCAAGATTGTAAATATTTGCCATGAGTGTGGGCAAATGGATTGAGAGTGAGTTTTGATGTATATAGGGGCCTGGTGAGAAGGGTATGAAGTGAAGGTAGTATTTATAGTAGGTGGATTTAAAGGAAGACAGCTGTAGAAGGGGGAAGTGGTCAACATTGAGGAGTGGCACGTGGAAATATATTATTAGTTGGGAAATGTAAATAAGGTTTGCCAGGCTGTAAGGTTCTTCAAGGTGACGTGGTGGTCTACTGTGAATGTGATATGATTATGGTCGAAACTTGCTATAGGTTAGACTGAATGCGGAAGTTTTCGGCTGAAGATGAACGAATTCTAAATTCGATTAACATCATTCATGTATATAAAATTTACATATTAATTTTAACTTTTAAGAGTTGGTGGAAATCTCTACTCAATATATTTATTTGGGTGGGTCCCTTGGTCGAATGAAAAATGATGAAAAATCTTTGGTGGATGTTTTTTAACTGGTAACGTATGATGAAAGTTTAACTTGAGTTTTGAGCCCCAAATTCAAATTGAATTGAAAACCTTGAAATCTTATCTGCAAAACGTTACTGTATGCGAAGAATTGGAATGGGACCACACCACTGCACCGAGGGCTGACTACCACAGCTACAGCTACTGCTACTGCTACTGCATAATTGGAGGTGGGGACCACATTCGGATTTGATGTATGAATGAATCTTTCCTGACTTGATGACGATGACATAAGCTAAGCTATGGCTATGGGTCCCCACCGCCCCCCTATGGATTTGAGCTGAGTTACGCTTAGGTCACCTTGTTTTTTTTACTTTAGTAATTTTTGTAAAAAGACACTACTATCGTGAGGACGAATTCATTGTATGATATCACAGTGCTGTTATTTTAAAATAAAATAATGAAAGTGGATATAAAATAATGCTAGCAGAATAGAACAAAGCGAAGGAACAAGGAACAAGGAACAAGGGAAGGTCGGTGAGGTCTTTTTGGGTGGGGAAATGGGCAGGTCCAGTATCCGGAAAAAAGCGACGAATTTGTTCAATTGTTTCGTTGTGAAGATTGTGTGAGTGTCCAAAGCCCGGAACAAAAAACCAGTTCTTTAACTTATTTTATGCAATTCCCGTACTTTTATAGACTGTGAGCTTCCGCACGTGATTTTTATTTGATTATCATGAACCGATGTGTAAGAAAAAAAAAACTTGGAAACTTTTCTGAATCAATGCAAGTTGCAACACTGTTCCGGCTAATGTCCAAGAACTCAAGTACGGTGCATTAAATTTATAATTGAATTTTAACATATTTATTAAATATTTTAATTATTATGTTGTAAGAATTAAATTAAAATACATTAATATAAATAAAATTTTAAGCCAAAGACCCATCAAATCGTTAATAATACGCCCCAAACTAATATTTGAAGGCATCAGCATCTTTGACTCGATGTTTGCAAATTAAATAACTTTTTAACGATAAATTATACAAAAATACTCAAAATTATTGTCATTATATAATCGATCATTTCTAATCTTATTTAAATAAAATTAAGGATGATAATTTAATTTATTATATATTATTTTAATCATATTGTATTTAAAAATATCAATTCTAATTAGACTCATTTAATAATTATATTAAAAAAAATAAAATTTATAAATCGAAACGAATATTAAATAGATAAATAAGTTATAATCATGTCACACATTTAATATTTTATATAATATTTATAATATTATTTCTTAAATATTAATAAATTTTATTTTAAATATTTTTAAAAAATAATTTAATATAAAATATAGTTTAATATATTTTTATAATATTTATAATATTATTTTTTTAAATACTAATCAATTTTATTTTAAATATAACTCTATAATTTTAAAAATAAATAAATATAAATATAAAAATTTAAATATAAAAATTTTAAATATCATTTATTAAATAATAAATGAATTAACATGATATAATTATTCAATTAATTAATCATATTTTAAAATGATTTATGTGTCAAGAACTCTAAATTCAAATCCGATATGATTATTAATTGTGTCGTATAGTATCAATTATGTAATAATCGTATTATTTTTTATCAATATAAATTAATAAATTTTGTATAATATTTTTATCAAGTTGATAAATTGTATAAAAAATTATCACGTCTTAATAAAAATTAATAAATTTTAATGTTAATAAAATAAAAATAACACATCTTAATAAAACAAATCCTATTGCATACTAAATAAAAAACACAAAATGAATTTCGTGTCACTTTTAATAATTAATTAAAATTATAAATGTTTAAAAAGAAAAAGAAATTAAGAAGAGGACAAAACAAAGAAGGTAAGAGAAGATAGGGGTGAAGAGTAAGTCATGTTTCACGTGTTGGAAAAGGCAGCAAGAGTCGGCACAGAAGGCGACATAACAGTACAGAGGCTCTGCAGTCAAAAATGTTCATTTCATTCCATGTAATTGCAAGTACTGAGAAAAGCCAACAGTACCCCATGATTCTATATTTCTATGACATGTCAGAAACTTCTTACACGTGTTAAGTTTTCGTAGCGTTAATTTATGGCCCACCATGGTGCATGTGAAGTTGATTCATCACAATTACCTAAGGAAGAGGATTAGCTTGACTTGTCCTGAAAAGCTGTACAATACCACTTGCAGCACAAATCCAACCGAGGACGGGTGTTTTGTTTTCTATTAGACTTTATTCTTTTTTAATTTAAACAAACTGTTAAATTTTAGTTTAAAAAGATTTTTAGTTTTATTGAATTTAAAAATATTAATGTAAATTTATTCGATTTTTCTTATTGCAATTACAGTTTATAGTACTATCTAAATTATAATATCATTTTAAGAGTTAAATATATTAAATTATTTAATATTTTTATTTAAATTTACGAATTAAACTAACAAATAAAATTGTGTGAACATTTTTAAAGTAAATAAAATTAAATATATATATATATGATCAAATATAATAATTTAATATTTATTTATTTATTTATTAAGGAGAAGGGCTCAACCTGCTTTTACATTTTTTAAAAAAGTTTGCATTAAATTTTTTGAAATTCTTGTTAATTTTTTTTAAAATTTACTTTTATAACAATATAAGCCACATACCATTATAAAACTTATTCTTTAATATACATAGGAGTATATGACTAATGAGACAGCTATCATCGATCAATGAAAACTTATTATTATCAAGCTGATTAATGCGGGGTTAGGGCGAATATGAAATGGAAGCATCAAATTATGTCTCATAGATGATACACATATACCAAAAATATATTTTACTCTAGCTTAGGAATAAATCTATAATCATACAAAATGTCAAAGCCATGCGCCACAAGGGAATCAATGTTTAATTTATTTCGTTCGTATTTTGGACCACTTGAGAGAGAGAGAGAGAGAGAGAGAGAGAGAGGTTCCCATAATCATAATAATTCATTGTTTGATATTGATGTATATACTCAAGATTCATGAATGTAATATGTATGTATGGATGAATTATGCCAATCTTTCAATCAAAACCTACCAATTAATGTCTTTTAATTGGACTTGAATTGTGATATGTAATTGGACAAATACATGAAGCCAAATAATGCAATTAACCAATAATAAACATGAAAATTCCTCTTATATGCGTTGATTTAATTTTTGAACTCAAAAAGCACGTAAATTTATTTAATTATAAAAATTATATATTTATTAAATTTAAAGTTTATAAAATTTAAAATGATCATAAATACAATTAAACATTATATTATAGTGAGAATAATGTTTGAAACACAAACTATCTATATATAATTTATTGTATATAAATTAACATGATATAATAACATTAATTGAATAAAAAATAAAATTAATGTAATTAATAAAAATAAATCATGTGATAATTATATAAAGATATTGCATCAATTTGTATTTTATAATTTGTATAAAAACAATTTATCTTTAAAACTACTATTATATAGTTATACAATATCACATTTTTATTGTGATTTTGTAAATAAAAGATAGATTGCATAATAATAAAGTAGATCTCACTTTAAATTTTTAAAAAAATATATATGTGTTTTGGATTATTTAATCCATCCACATTTGACTAACGGGAGTAGCAACTTTTGTGGACTATACCACATATCACATTTTTCACTAAAGGTAAATAGTCTGGATGCTATCCGAGTCAATATATATAATGTCACATGCCTTGCAAAAATCTTATACACATATATTAAATAAGACTATTATTTGAAACAATTGTATTTTTACTACATAAATTAAAAGTAACGTTTCTTCGTAGTTTTTTTTTTCAAATAATTTTAGATTGAATGTGTCCATCATGACGTGGTGGGTATTAATTAAGGTAGTGCGGTCGCTGTACAAAACAGCATGCATCCACCGGTCTCAATTAATTACACACTTTTAAATTTAAGAACTAAATTCGATGTAGCGGTCCGCTGCCCTGTCCTGCCGCTGTACAACCAATACATGCATGGGCGCACTCGTGTGACAACGACACTGACGTTACATTACATATGTGTGTTCTATCTAATAACTTGGATTGAAAACTGACCATACATACTATAAAATCATTGCCATATCTTTTTAATTGAGAGTTTAGAAGTGTATAAATGTAGCGCCGCCTTTAATGCAATGTTACCTGATTGCCCAGTTGTTCAAAGATCTCTTCAAGTTTACTAAAGCTAGTGTAAAATTTATCTATTTTACCAAAATTAGAAATTTTCTTATGAAAAACTCTATCAAATATCCTTTCCATAGCACAAAATCTAGTCAAAAGACAAGTAATTAAAGATACCACTTGCCGAAGGTGTGACTTTAGTGGGGAGGATACGTTTCATACTCTAGTGAAATGTAAACCATTTAGAAAGGTGTGAAAAATATTGAAGTATTAGAAAACTATGAACTGTGATCTATCAAATATCCTTCCTATAGCACAAAATCTAATCAAAAGACAAATAATTAAAGATAACATTTGTCAAGGTGTAGTTTTAGTGTGGAGGATACATTTCATACTAAACTATTTAGAAAGGTGTGAAAAATATCGAAGTATTAGAAAATTATGAACTGTGATCTTAGGAGGGATTTGTGCAGTCTTGTTCTTAGTACAGGGAAAGTTTTACTTTAAAATGAGCTGGAGGGGATGGTTGCAATGTTGTGG
>JAXCLQ010072018.1:0-10895 GCA_035584115.1 Cedrela odorata
TCAAATTATTCGATTAAATTTTCTAAATACTGCAGATGCTACAATTACAAATTTACAAAATTGCGGGCGTTACAATAAAACCTATTATAAAATGCAAATGAAATTCAAATGATTCTTTTCTATATTATATATATAAATATATACATACATACATATATATAAATATATTCTTTTATTGTGGGCATTTTTTTCATGTGATTAAAAGAAAGAAGAAATAGGGCAAGCAAGAGAAATGAGAAGAAATTTGGTAAAGGGAAAGAAGAAAGAAAGCCTACCTAGCTTGATTTCCATTTTCATCTTGTCTTGGTCGAGAGTTCAAGGGATAAGAAGAAGCTAAAAGAAAAACAAAAGGGGTAAGAGAGATGAATGGGAAAATGGGGGAGAAAGAGAGCAAACCGTGTAGTAACCCATTTCTTTATTTGATCCATTTTGTGTTTTAATTGTTTGGTTTAGCAAAATTTTAAAGAAAGACAAAAGAGAGAAAATGGTGAGAATGAGAAAGAGAAGCAAAAACCCGTGAGAGAGGAGGTTACGACATAAGGAAAATGAAGAAGAAATTTTAGCCATCAGAGGTGGAAAGAGTTGAATGGCAAGAGAAAGAGAGGGGGAAAGAGATGAACGACAATTTGATTAAGGAAGAGAGCAACACTCATGAGAAAAGTGGTGAGTGTGTTTATACGCATTGAGTTTTCTTTTTCGAATATGGTAATGTCTTGGTTATGAAGTTAGTGGCTTACTCATTGTGATGTGAGTTGAAATTGTGTTGAGTTTGTTGGCCAAATCAAGTGAATGAATAAGGGAGGAGAAAGAAATGAAAAGAGAGAAGAGCGAAGGAAGGAAATGGAAGGCAACATGCTAGACAAAATGCCAGAACGAGATGCAAAAACATGAATGGAGAAGAGGAAGGAATTTCTAAATTTTCTAGCAAGTAAGGTGAGCAATGTGAGTTAATTTGTGATTTTAAAAAGTATGAATTGTGTTGGTATGATGTGTATATGAAATGGTATATATTTATGGCTTATTAGGGATAAAACATATTAAACAATGCATGTTCTAATTTAGGGCAGTGTGTAATGTTAGAGAAATGTGGAATTATTATGAAAATGAAGTGTGAATACATGATATGAGATAGCGGACATGAGTAGAGCATAGAGCAATGAGATCGCAAGTGTCAATCGTTGGAAATTTCTGGATAGGTTAGGAAAAACAAAAACTGAGTGAGTTCTGGGCCTCGGATTGGCGATCCATAAAAACCATAGAATAGTAGACATATAGAGAAATAACATAGCTAAAAACTAGGACGAGACGCTTAGTGATGCACTCGCAGGAAAAATTAGAATGAGGCAGCCTTGTCGAAGTGCCATAGCTTGGTTTATTGCTTTGTATGTCAAAAATTTGTTATAACTAAAGCGTTCGGACTCGAAATTTGAATCCGCAAGAAGTGGTAGAAACTAGACTCATAATAGAGTGTACCGTTAAAAATTTAGGTTGTGATACATGGCCAATTTAGCATAGTATAAGTTTAGAATCACTCACTGTGTAGTAAACATTACTTAGGTGTTCATAATTAGAGTTTTCAAAATCCTAATCCGTAAACTGCGGTAGATTGTACATGTATTTATTTATTTATTCATCTAATGATGACCAAGAAACCTAACCTAAGTCGTGTATTGTAGATTGCCGATCGGAGCGCCGTGAATGTGCTTTGGTATGATTTGGTTGAATTCTAACAAGTGAGTGGACTAACCTTATTTTACAATGATTCTAAACTTATATTACTTGGCTTTAAAGAACCTTTTTAGATTTGATATGAACATTGAAGCTGTAGAGTTGAGTTTAAAATCTTGGCAAAAATCGAACAAGTTGCTATTTTCGGTAGGTCGAGTTTGGGTGAAAGTGATTAAGAGTGTTTAGTGCCTTATTTTATGGTCAATTTATAGAAATATTAGTGTGTTTAAATTATGGAAATGGCCTTGAGACATTGAAAATTAATTACCCGATTTGTTTATAAATCGAGATAATGGTGATGTGGCTTTGAATTGATAAAATTTGTAAATGTGTTTGTATTATACATATATCTTTGATATTCTATGGCTACAGCAAATAGCCTATGGCATACTTTTGAGGCACATAAGTGAGTGAAAAGACATATACTTTACTATTTTTCTTAATGTGATGAATGGTGAGAATGTAAAATCATGAATTGGAAAATGAAAAGAAAATGTCGTAACTGTGATGAGCTGTTGAAATGAACCTTTCATTTATTATGTATATATAGATATATTAATGGTGTATATATATATATATATTTATATAGTTTTGTGTCATTAATATATCTATATATACATATGCTTATGATGTATATACATATTTATGGTATATATTTATGATCTATATATATTATGATATATTGTTATATGCTTTATAATTGGTGTTGGGTATAGTCTTGTATGCATAAGGTCTAGAAGAATAAAGGCCCAAAATGACCCTATAGGAAGAGACAGATGATGTTTTAAGACTAACTGCTACCCAAGGATAGCTATTCAAGTGATAGGAAGCTCGAGTCTTATATAGCAAAAGAAGAAAAAGGTCTCGGGTCGACAAAATAATAAAGGGTATGGTAAGGACTTTAGGAGAGATAGAAGCCGAGTCCTCAGAGGATCAGTAGGAAGCTCAAGTCAAGTCTTATCTCAGGGACATCTTATTAAGGTCTTGGCCATAGTTTATGAAGGTCTCAGCCAGGCAACGCCAGAGCTTATCTAAGGATAATAACGATCCCCAAACGAAGATTTTCGTGACCTCCTACAGTTACATATTAGCGAAGGATTCATCTGTTTCCCATACATTCCTGGATTATTCCAAAACAAGAATTCTTACCAAATTAAGCTTCTTTCATGATAAGAATTCTAAGGATACAATGCTACCAAATTCAGAAGCTAATGCCTAACTTATGGAATCTTCGTGCTTCTCACATAGTGAGATTCTGGTTACTAGATTTCATAGTATATTGCCATATTAAGGAGATAATAATATCTATAAAAGGAGATCAGCTATAACCTAGAACAATTACTGAAACTTTGGCCAAAATTACTATAATCCTCATTCAGTTTTCTCTCTTTAATAACAAGAAGTAAAACCCTAACTTAAGCATCGGAGGGTTTTCACTGGATAACTGGCTTTTCACCCCTATAGCTCTTAATTGTGGTCGCAGGTATTACAAGTTTATATTAGAAGAAGAGAAAGATCGTTACTGGTGCACAAGATCCACAGAAGAGATTTTTACTACATTAATATTTGGCACCGTCTATAGGAAATCGGAACAAAAAGTGAGGGGGAATTCTCATGAAAATATTGTGGATGGCCATACTGCTGTTAATTAGGATATTGGTGACCAACCGCTGTCATTGGAGAACGTGAACCGTGATTCAGAAGCTTTGTAGCTACACAATCTCCTACCCATTGTCCGGAGATGGCAAAAATAACCTGGTTGACCAAAATGTTGGCGGAGAATGAAAAACAAAATGCGAAAAAAGATAGGCAGATTCAAGTCTTGGCCAAGGAAGCAGCACGAATGAGGAAGATTTTTCATGCTGGTTCCCCTTCGTTAAAGATTCCTAAACCAGTCGAAGCTGTTGATAGCAATGTGCTGGATGCAACGCGTACAAATCTTCTGACAGAGCATCGCCAAAACACTATCAGGAGAAAATACACTGCCATAGAGAATGGAAAAGGGAAGATTTTTGGATATCCCTTCAAAGAACCTTAAGGCAATAATAATGCCAATAGGCTCTATGATGAGCCACCGCAGATATTTGAATATTCATATAACAATTCAACGATAGTTCGTAAAAGAGGATCAGGTCACGACCACGGTCCCAGCCAAGAGGATATGAAAGTGTTTCTAGATCAAAAAGGGTAAAGGGAAGGCTCTGTACGAGCCTGTCCTAAAAGAGGAGATTTGGGAAAGATAGTGATTGAGTTGAGAACTTAGAAGTCTGTGTTCGAAAATTAGTTGAGGAGTTGGAAGACCAGAATAAATGGGAGAGACAATGGAGGTAGGGTGGGGTGATGCTTCGCTAAAGATGAGTTTTTACTCAAAATCTCATTTTTCCCAAAAAAATACTAAACCTTGTTCTTCCTCAAAAATATAAGATGCTCCAAATCAACCCTTTCACATGCAAAATTGATCCATCGTTGCATATGGATCTATTTAGAGAAATGATACTATTCTAAGGGTTGGATGAATTCTAGAGGCGTCGCTTGTTTTCGCTGACTCTAAAGGGAAAAACTAGAAAATGGTTTATCAGTCTAACACCCAACAGCATCAGTAGCTTTAAACAGTTGTATAGAGTCTTTGTCGATGAATTCAGAGGTGCTACCATCAACCTCAAGACTCCGAGTTCATTGCTACTCATAAAGCAAGGAGAGAGTGAAAGCCTCAGAAGTTTCGTCAAAAGATATCATGATGAAGTGATGGAATTGGGGGCTTATTATTACTCCTTAGCTCTGAAAGGTCTTAGGAAAGGTCTATTAGTACACCAAGGATGGTACGCTGTGAGGAAACCCTCTGTTACCACTTATGAAATAGCTAGAAGAAAGTTGTTGAATGAGAATAATATTGAAGATCAAATCGCTTTCAAGATAAGGGAAGAAAAATTTTTGGAAACCATGATTTCTCAAAAGGGCTAAGAATCCAAAGATCGATCTGAGAAGAAAACGCGATGATATGAGAAGCTTTCGTGATCTTGATAGAAAAAGTAGAAGAGGTTAGAGTCGGAATGAGACAACTAGAAAAAGAGAGAGAATTTTTGTTTGAAAGGGTACCGTTCACTTACGAGAGATGACACAAAGGGAGTAACTCATATTCAAGGAGATCAAGCTTTCACTTATTTAAAAGCCTCACTCTTACAGGTTTGGAAGGAGATTACAAGACAAGGAACTATATTAGTGGAATGTCGCCCATTGAGGACCAAACCAATGGGAAAGGCTAAGAATAAGCTTTGTGAGTTCCACCAAAGCGCTGGACATCTGACAGATGAATGTTTTGACCTCAGAAGTCAGTTGGAAATATTGATTCAGAACACTTACCTACAAGACTTGATGGCTGGAGAGGGGGATAGAGCTAAAGTCTTGGATCAGGATATCAAGCGTGAACCGAGGCCAAAAGAAAGGACTATGGTAATCTCAGGTGGACCAACAATTGCTGGGAATTCAAACAAATCTAGAAAGAGTTACTCCAGATACTCTCTACCCAACACCTCGTTGGATATCCATATCATGAATGTCTGAGCCAAGAAGAAACAATAACTAGCCTTGGTACCTATTATGTTCATAGATGAACACGAAGGAGGAGTGCATTACCTACATGACGATGCCTTGGTAGTAACCTTGATGGTGGAATGTTTTGAGTTGGTGGAATGTTGGTAAACAAGACTTGATAGCTGGAGAGGGGGATGGAGCTAAAGTCTTGGATCAGGAAATCAAGCGTGAACCGAGGCAAGAAGAAAGGACTATGGTAATCTTAGGTGGAGCAATATTTGCTGGGAATTCAAATAGATCTTGAAAGAGTTACTCTAGATACTCTCTATCCAACACTTCGTCAGATATCCATATCATGAATATCCAAGCTGAAAAGAAACAAAAACTCGCCTCGGTACTTATTATGTTCACGGATGAAGACGAAGTAGGAGTACATAACCTACATTGGATTATTTGGGAATAGAAGATCTGAGACTTCGATCTACCGAGACCACCCTCCATGATTTGTGGAATCGTGCATTTACCCCTTAGGAATAGTGTAGCTACCTATCACTATAGGAGAATGGCCTTAGCAGAAGACTACAATGGTAGAGTTCCAAGTGGTTGACCTCAAAATGCCCTACACCATGATTCTGGGGAGACTTTTTCTTAGAACCACGAAGGCAGTAGAGAGCATTGATTATTTGAAGTTGAAATTTTGGGTAGGAGAAAGGATCAGAATTGTCAACGGAAATGAAAAGAAAGCTCAGTCATGTTTTGTGGTATTTTCCAAAGGCTTATACTGCCTACCGAAGCGCCTGTGGAGAGAAGTCCTAGAAGCCAATGAAGATAACTCACAAGATAAGCTAATTGCAAAGAGGATGAAGCAAGATGACAAATCATCAGCCCTAGAGCTAACGGGAGAACTCGAATCCATCATTTTGGATTAGGAGTCACCTCAGAGAATGATTAAAATTGATGCCCAACTCCTAAAATAACTTAAGTCTGAACTCAAGGACATCTTGAAGAAACACATGGGTGTGTTACATGGTCTCATAAAGACATGCCGGGTATTGACCTACAAGTAATCTCTTACCAACTCGCTATCAATCCCAACATAAACCAATAAAGCAGAAAATGGGACCATTCAATGAAGAGAAGAGAGAAGCAGTACACGCTAAAGTTGTCAAGTTGATGAAAGCAAAATTCATCAGGGAAGTGCATTACCCAGAATGGGTATCGAATATGGTAATGGTTAAAAAGGCCAACAGTAAATGGAAAATATGTGTAGACTTCATGGACTTGAATAAAGCTTGTTCCAAAGATAGTTTCCCGCTTCCCCGAATAGATTAGTTGGTGGACTTGACAACTGGTCATGAATTATTAAGCTTTATAGATGCGTTCTCATAATACAATTAGAGCAGTATGTGCGAATCAGACTAGGAGAAAACAACATTTATTACCGATCAGGGATTATACTGCTATATAGTAATGCACTTCGTATTGAAAAATGCTGGGGCTACCTTCCAAAGGTTATTCGACCGGGACTTCAAACCACTGATAGGCAAAACTATGGAGGTCTATATGGATGACATGATTACTAAATCACAGAAGGCTCAAGACTACCCCAAGCATTTGGAAGAGACCTTCTCTTACTTAAGCAAGTACAAAATGAAGTTGAATTCTGAGAAATGTGCATTTAGAGTTCAGGTTGGGAAGTTCTTTGGATATATGGTTAGTGAATGTGGTATAGAAGCTAATCCATAGAAGATTAAGGTTGTATTAGATTTAAAGTTCCTGTCCAACCTTAAAGAGCTCCAAAGTTTGACAGGACGATTAGTAACACTTAGTAGATTCCTATCCAAAGCTACCAATAGATGCTTCCCTTTCTTTTAGATCATGAAAAAAAGGAAGAAGATTGAATGGATATAGGAATGCAAGCACAACTTTCAAGAGCTGAAGCGGTATCTTGCATCCCTACCTTACTTGATGAGACCTGAGATTGGAGAAATGCTTTACCTGTACTTTGCAGTAAGCGACCATTTGGTAAGCTCATTCTTACTGAAGGAAGATTTTGAGAAAGTTCACCATTCCATCTATTACATCAGCAAGGCGTTACTAGACACTGAGGCTAGATACTCGCCGCCAGAAAAGCTAGCACTAGCATTGGTGGTAGCAACAAGAAAACTTAGACCCTACTTCCAAGCTCATCAGGTTGTGGTACTAATGAACCAGCTGCTAAGACAAATCTTGCATTGACCAAACTTCTCAGGTCGATTGATCAAGTGGTCTGTTAAACTTAGCGAGTATGACATCATCTACAAGCCCAAGAAAGTAATTAAGGGTTAAGCTTTAGCAGATTTCGTTGCCAAAAGATTGGTGTTGGAACACCTTCTTATTTACCAGATCACAGAACCGAGAAGATCCAACCACCCCAAATGAAGAAGCAACGATTTGGAATCTCTTCCTCGATAAAGCTTTAAATGCTCAAGGAGGAGGAATTGGTGTGGTCCTAGTAAGTCCAAAAAAGATTGAGGTAATGTATTCCTTAAAATTTGATTGTAAGGTTACTAATAATGAGGCGGAGTACGAAGCGTTGATTGTAGGGATCAAGTTAGCTTTGGCTCTAGGAATCACAAGTCTCGATATCTACTGTGATTCCCAATTAGTGTCTAACCAACTAGATGGCCAATTCCAAGGGCGCGAAGGTAATATGCAGGCATACTTGGAAAAAGCCAAGCAAGTACTGAGTACGTTAAAAACAAACAGAATCAAACAGATTCCGAGAGCCGAAAATTCAAAGGCAAACATGCTAGCAAAACTTGGCTCTACTTTTAAAAGAAGCATTCCCGCCTCGGTACCAATAGAAGTAATGGAACAGAGAAGCATAGAAGATGAAGATCGCATGACTTATCTATCTTAATTAGTTCCGTATCATTGTTGAGTCGATGAGATAAGGTATATATTCAAAATGGCAAGCTTTCAGAGTAGAAAGGGCAGGCGAGAAAGATTAGAAATAGGTCAGCAAGATATACTGTCATTGATGGAGAGCTATATAAGCAGGGATATAGTATTCCCTACCTAAAATGCTTGACACCTGAGAAAGCTACTTGGACCCTAAATGAAATCTATTGAGGAATATGTAGCGGAAATGGGGGAGCTCGAGCTATGACCCACAGAATATTGAGGAAAGGGTATTACTGGCCAACACTTTCTCTAGATACAGCGCAGCTAGCTAAAATGTGTCATGAGTGTTAGGTGCACAACTGCATTCCTAGACAACCTCTAGAGAAGTTGACTTCCTTGGCTAGTCCTTAGCCATTTTTCCAATGGGGGCTCGATCTCATTGTACTTTTATCGCAAGCACGTGCAAACACTAAGTATGCTATGGTGGCTATTGACTACTTCACAAAGTGGGTGAAAGTCAAACCCTTGGCAGTTATCACAAAAAAAAGGGTCACGATGTTTGTCAAGCACAACATCATCTATAGGTTTGGAATACCTCAAGTGCTGATAACAGATAATGGAAAGCAGTTTTACAATGCAAACTTTAGGGAGCTCTGCTTAGATTTTATAATTGACCTCAGATTCGCAACTTTAACTCATCTTAAAGCCAATGGACAAGTGGAAGCAGCCAATAAGGTCATCAAAAAGGCCCTTAAAAAGAAGCTCAAGGAGCATAAAGGTGCGTGGATTGAAAAACTTTCTGAGGTTCTTTAGGCATACTGAGTCACACCCAAGGTTGCCATAAGAGAAACTTCTTATAGCTTGGCTTTCGGATGTGAGGCAATAATTTCGATAGAAGTAAACATACTAACTTTTCAGGTTGACAATTATGACGAGAAGTTCAATGACGAAGGCTTACGTTTGGAATTAGATTTATTGGAAGAAAAGAGGGAAATGGTTGTGATAAAGGTCATAGCTTACCAACAAAGGGTAGCAAGATATTACAACTAGAAGGTTCAGCACCGCTCATTTCAGCTAGAAGATTGGGTCTTGAGACAAGTAACCCTGAACACCAAGGTTCTAGAAGAGGGTGTTCTAGGTGTAAATTGGGAAGGGCCTTACAAAGTCACTCAAGTCCTTAGACCTGGAGTTTTATAAGCTAGAATCCCCTAACAGAAACCAAGTTCGAAAGCCCTGGAATGCCGAACGCTTGAAGTTGTATTACCATTAGAAGCATTAAAAATTTTTATAGCAAATTCCCTTAAAAATTAATAAAATTATTTTTTATTTTTCATTTCTGAAGTTAACCAACAAATAAAGCAAAAGCTCATGGTTATTAAACATCTCGGGATAATCTCCTCCAGAAGCCTAGACACGGGTGACATGGTTCTTAGGTATTTAGTTTTATATTTTTCTGAGGTAATATTATCCTTAGCTCAAACAAGCCTTGAGCATGGTCTCGGAGAGCATGAGCAAAAGTGGTTTTTAGATGACCTTATAAAATGTCTTAGGGTAATTTCCTTCCGAAGCTCGGACTAGGGTGACAAGGTTCTCAAGCATTCAGCTTTCTACTTTTCTCAAGCAAGTTTTGAGCATGGTCTTAGAGAGCATGAGCAAAAGAGGTTCTCAGATTGTCTCATCAAACGTCTAGCGATAATCTCCTTCTGAAGCTCAAACATGAGTGACACAATTCCTAGGCACTTAGCTTTCTATTTTACCCAAGGTAATATTATCTTTAGCTCAAACAAGCCTTAAGCACTACCTCAGAGAGCAAAAGAGCAAAATGGTTCTCGGATGACCATGTTGCAACATCTCTAGGTAATTTTATTCCAAAGTGCAAATATGGGCCACATAGTATCCAAATGATAGCTTATTACTCGCCCTCAGTTCGAGTGAGTCCCAAGTACTGTCTTGGCTAGCCAAAAAACAAAAAAGATCTCGAGCCATTAAAGGCGATACGATACTCAAACAAGCTTATGGCACAAGTAATTACAAGAAGGTTAAGTAATTAAAATGCACCAGAACACAAGAGCCTGTGATTTAGCAAGTACACATATTTTTCGCAGTTCCAAAATAGATCGAAGCTGATGGGAAAATCACTAGTGAGAGGTACAAGTCTTGCGGCATTGATAGGGTAAAATTAATACATCAAGGGTAGTCAACTTGAGATGTCAATTAGCCAGATTCAAATTATTAAGTCAAGATTGGCAAGAAATACAAGTTCAAAATATGATTGAAGGGTGCATGAGAGGAAGAGCCAAAAGAAGAGAACATATAGAATTGCAAATGTAAATTCCATTAATCAGTTAAGAGTATTACATAATAAAAAAAACTAAAACTAAATTTTTACAATGTGATCGGTTGGGGGATCAACGGGAGGAGCTGGATCTGCTAAAGGAGTCGTTGGGTTGGCTGAAGGAGTTGTTAGGTTAGTAAGAAGAGCCTCTATCTCTTCTGCAGAAGAGACTTACACAAAGGCATTTATAGCAGGGGGCTCAGCAGAGGGGTCGGTAGTAGACTCCATTAAGAGTACGAACTCGGTCTTTATATTAGAATGCCCCTTCTATTTAGTGAATACCCCATCAGAACCTTTTCCTTCTTGCTCTGGAGCTGGACGCTCCAAGGCTTTATATAGCCAAGGATTAGTATTTGATATTAATAGTTGGGTGATGAGTCTCATGTCATAAAAGCATAAACATGAGTAATACGTT
>JAXCLQ010072019.1:0-10895 GCA_035584115.1 Cedrela odorata
TTTTGATGTTGTCATTGTAATTTCCGAGAATAATTCCATTATATTCTCTCGATTTGTTTTTATTTTTTTGTTTGTTTTTTTTTTTTAAATCATTTTAGTCTGATTTAAAAAGAATGTGAAAGACAATTTAAAATTGGAATTAAGTTTACTTCTACTTATGCATAAAATGAGATAGAATGAAATATGTGACAGGTTCTTAATATATATATTCTTTCAACTTTCCTCGTGTCATTACTATGTACCATGAAATATTGAGAAGTTTTATTTATTACTATTTATGTTTATATTTAATAAATAAATGAAATTTGGTTACATATGTGTTTATTTAAAACTAGTCAATCACAAATATAAATACAAATATAAATAGTCATTATGAATTAAACTTAAAGATGAACCACTGAAGTGTAAATTAAATTGTAATCACTTCTAGGGTTCTCAATAGGTTCTGGTTCGATCAGAAACGTTAAGAATCAAATTAAAAAAATTAATTTTGAACTATAATATATTTTTTTAGGGTACGTTCCAGTTCTAAAAAATTAAAAATCAATTGTTTTAAGATGGGTTATAGTTTTAAAGATTGTAAAATCAGAACCGAACCGAAGAACATGTTCAAATTTAAAAATAAAAAATTATTTTTCAAGTTAAAGAAATTAAACGACACTTCATATTCAATTACAAACTCTAATAATTAAACTATATATATAAAGTTACACAATTTATTAAAATGAATACTATTTATTCATTGAGTTACATAGAAAAAATTAATCAATATGTTTATAATATTTAATTTAATTTATTGTGATGTGTATATATTTATTTTAAAATTATCAAATAAGTTAACAATTTTAATAAATAAATATATACATGGTATAATATTATTAAATATGTAATTGTATTTTCATAAAAAAAAAATTTATCTTTTAAGTAATGTATAATATTAACTCGAGTAATAATACAATATTTTTCTAATAATTTGTCGTATATTAATTCTCTTTAATAATTTATTTCTTCACTTTCATTCACTCAATATTTTGTCATGTATACAATATTTTTATAATTTAATTTAATTGATTTTATTTTTTTAAAATTTTTTTATGGAGTTAAAAATTAAATAAATTGAGATAATTGATAAATAAAGTACTCTATTTTTGAACCAAAATCAAATTGGAGTAAAATATATATATATATATATATTCTGTTAAATATGATAGGTTATAATTTTAAAATTTAAGAAACGAATTATTTAAGATAATTTATGATTTTAAATGAAATTGAATCCGATTTTACATGCCCCTAACCTCCTTACATTCTCTTTAGAGTGAAGTCCGTCCATGGCCATCGATGTGTCCATGATGATTTGACTTTTGAAAAGTAAAACAAGTGATAATGAGTTTCTTTTTATTTTGCAAAAAGAAAAGAGAATAGAAGAAGGATTTTCAATAACTTTTTTTATTACATAAATTTGTAAATTGTTTTAATTAATTTTTTATGCATTAAATTTGTTGAAATTTATATATATACATATGATACATTGTTAATGATGTTATGAAAAATATATATTTTCTTTTTCTTAGTTTTGTTCTAAATTTTGTTGTAATTGTTCGGTTGATAAAGAAATTGATAAAAATTTTATTTTGTTAAAAATAAGTTTTAATTATATTAGTAAATTTAAATTTTTATTTGGTGTTTTTTTTTTGTATAGTAAATTATCATTTGATTATTTCATGGGGGAATTTGTTTGATGTATATAAATTTATAAATTGAGATTTTAATGAGTATATATATATATATATATATATTTGATTTTAGTAATTAAAATAAAATAATTTTTTTATGAAATATTTTGTGGGCAATGGTTTGCTGTGTACGTATATATATATATATATATATATGTATATATATTGAAATTTGATGAATAATATATGTGTTTGATTATAATGAAAAAAATGAATGATTTTTGTATTAAATATTAGACATGGGATTGTTTGTTATATTAGTTTATAATTATGAAAATTTTGTAATTAGTTAGGGTTTCTTTGCTGTGCTTGGTTATAAATAGATTCGAATGGTTGTTTAGTCTATAATTTAAATTTACTAAAGATATGGACTATTATATAAATTAAGAATAATTTATGGGTCTTAATGATATTATACATTCATGAATAGTATATATTTAATTTTTGTTTTTGATTAGTTTATAATAATATTACTAAATATAAGGTCATATTTATTGATTAATAATTTTGGGAGAATTTATTTTATTATAATTGAAGTTATGCTTAAAATTTTAAAATTATAAGTTACGAAATTGTTGTAAGTGAAAGACTTAATTGCTATTATTTGGGTTAGTAAATGTTATTGTTAATTTTTTTTATGAGGTGATTCTAAAGAGAAAAATAAATAGGCAAAGAAAGAAAGCGACCGATTATTTAAATTTCGAGGTAGGTGGTTATATGCAATTGGAATGATTTTGGTTTTAAAAAATTAAAAAGTAAGACATTTATTTTATTTAAAATTCAAGCACGTACATATAAATTTTTTAAATATATGTATGTATTGACATAATTTGTCACGCTCCGAATCTGGAGTCTACTCGTAATAACTGCCACAAACCCTCATAATGCACTTTTTACACTTGGAATGCATCAAGAGAGCATGTAAGACTTTTATTTTGCATATCAACTATCAAATCCTAAAAACAGTTTATAAAACAATAATTCTCATCCTTGAAATCATTATCAAAGAATTGATTATACATGATCAATTCATCCGTAACACATATCAATTAAATAAAATATCATTATAGAAATCATTTTTATTTGGGTTGAATAAACATAAACATTTATATAAATCTTTTTGGTTTAAAAATACATTACAAAATTTAAATATATTTATCAAGTGAAACAAAACATATGTTCATGTAGGTCAAGAAAAGTTTACCAGAGCGCCGAAGACTCTCACCGGCTATTACTAACCTAACTAGTGCTAACGGGCCTAAATTGAAAGTTGAAAAAATAAGGGGTGAGTATACGAATATACTCAATGAGTAAATAAATACATACATTTATACATACATACATATGCCTTTCCAAATAAAAATATTGGGATTCATTTCAAAACACTGAAAAGTGTATACGTATATGTATATATATATATGTGTGTGTGTGTGTGTGTGTGTGTGTGTGTGTGTGTGTGTGTGTGTGTTACATGTTCTTTTAAAATAATAATTATAAAACATTTATTTGGTCTACAAGTAGTTTAAATAATCAACCGAGTTGACCATCCTTTCTCAACATGCTACTTTGGTTGAGAATAAATTATAACCATCAGTGAGTATTTCATGCATAAACAATATGCAATAGAGTTTTATCAAATATAAAATCATTTTTCTTATGTTTTACCAAATCATTCATTTCTTGTAAAAATATACATTTGTAAAACAAGTCCGTCTCACTAATATTGGCCCCAAGTAGTCACTTGGTGACATGAGTGATTGTTCTCATAATTTGTATAAACCCCGTTTTTCGGACATAGAGGTAAGATGGTCATTAAACAATACTTATTGTCCCACGTGCATTGTACAAGATTAATTTGCACATTAACAAGATTTAGGTAAATTTAAATTTAAGTTTAATAACGACAATACAATGAAATTTGAAATATAATTTGAAATTTTACATAAGTTAGGTTTTCGTATATTGCTTTACGCTGAAGTATTCGGCGATCTCGCTAGTCGGTTAGCGAGTGGGGTTAAGGGACAGCGCCCTTGTGGAGGATTGGGGGCGGAGCTCTTGAAAGGTAAATGAAAATGGTGTTTGGGAATGAAAAGAAAATGTTAAAATATGTTATGAACATGAAATATCAATACATAGAGTTGAGAGTCTCGATGCATTGTCCAAATGTATTAATACATTAGGAAAACTTGTTGATACTTGATGAACGGATCGATACCTATAAAGGAAGGTATCAATACTTTGCAAGTTAATAGCTTATGAAGGAATTTCGGATCGAAATGATTAATACTTATGAAGAAAGGTATCGATCCTTAGCAAGTCAGAGACTTGGGAAGAAATTACAAGTTGGTCCAGATTGATACTTTTATCAAAGGTATCAATACAAGGCAAAACAGAGAGTTGAAAAATAATTACATGCTAAACCATATCAATACCTTCAACAAAAGTATCGATACGTTGAAAAGAGAATGATCGATACCTAAAGGCAAATATATCGATACTCGAAGTCGAAGAAATTTCAAAATCGAATTCTTAAGGAACTGATCGATACTTGGACCAAAGATATTGATACTCAGCCCAAAAGTATCGATACCTAGTTTAAAAGTATCGATACCCAGCTTAAAAGTATCGATACTTTACATAAATTTGGGCAAGATTCGACGACCAAATTGGTAATTTCACTCACCTTTATAAATACCCATGAGGGGGAAAACATTTTCAGTGTGCTCTTATTCATTCATTTTCCTCTCTTACTCTAAAAATATCTCTCTCGTTCTCTCTCTAGGTTTTGATTGAATCTCCTCAAACCCTTTACATTTTCTTGCAAATGTATGTAGCTAAGTGATAACTGATCCTCTCCTCGTCAATTTAATACCATTTTGGACTGAAACCAGTAAGAGAAAGCAAGAAGGGAAAATTAGAGTTTCGAATAAATTGAAGGTTTTTCATCCAAAGAACAATGCAAGGGTTTTAAGGACATCTACAAGTTAAAGGTAAGTCTATAAACCAATTCTAAGTCCAATTTGATAGATTTGAGCATGTTTGAGTGTTAGGATTCACTATTCACATGAGGGTTTCTGATTAAATTGCGTAGGAAACATAGATTGATTTTAATTGACCATATTAGAAAGTATATAATGCTAAATAAGCGTAAAATAACACTTAGAACGTGCATAACCGTTTTAGATGAAAATGTGAAAATTTAGATAACTACGGCCATTGAATTCCGTTGTTAAGAATCGGCTAACTGACCATCGTTAGAAAGCTTTGTAAAGCTATATGTGCCAGATTAAGGGATTTTAAACCTAATGACCATGAACATTGCATTTAATGCATAAATATTAAATATTTAGAATCTTGAAATTTATAATATATATATATATATAATGATATTAGGTGCCGAGCACCCGGGAGAGGGACATACAGGGTATGAGGAATAGTGTAGGAGTGGAGACCCTTCATTTTTACTGTGAGTGGAACTATTTTTCTCATTTTCATACTTTTAAAATATTTTATGAAACTTACTGTTTTATGAAATATGAAATAGATTTATTGTTATTGATTTGAAATGCACATGAATGACCTGTTTATTGATTTGAAATGTGAATAGCCAGAAGGCCACGTTTGATATTGAAAATGCATGGTTTGCAATGATATTAAAAATGAAATGATTATAAATGTTTATGTAAATAAATTTGATTGTGGCTTGTATTGGTGATATGGCCGGAAAGCCAAGTTATATGTGAATGTAGCTACAGGGTAGTCGCCTAGGTGAGTTTGCCACAGATGGGGCAGGTATATGAGTGAATGTCATGGAGTTATCCACCTGTGGGATTGTTGAGGTTAGTCATTAATATCACCACATAACTACTCAAGACGAACGTTAGTGGTAGACTAGTTTTAGAAATTGAGTATATATTTTTATACTTAAAGAACTGTGTTTATAAATGAGCATCGTTTTTTGTGCATAAAGCTCACTGACAGTTTCGGGGTTACCATGACTAAGGTAACCACCGGGAAGAGGAGCCAGCCCAGTGATTTTGTATAATAGGCCATGTTTTATCAACATAAAATTGTTTTATGTGCATTAATAACTGTTTTATTAAGCTGTATTTTTATCCACTTACGGGGTATATCCCCATATACTCACCCCCTCACCTCTCAGTTTTAAGGAGATTGAGATTAAGAATTGTAGTATGTAGGAGGTAATGATCAATAAAGGGTGTAACGCCCTCAGGTACAATAGACATTCTCGACTCATAGACTTAGACAGATTAGTTCACTGGATATCTTTTATAAAGCAGTTTATGTTTGTAATTATAATTAGAATTGATGTAATTTGACAAGTATTTTACATGTATCTTAAATTTTGTTATATCTTCATTATGGAATGATTTGAAAACTGTCTCAGAGAGACGAGTTTATGTGAATGTGTTTATGAACTGTTTTGGAAATTGCTTTGAGATGCATGTAAACATACATGAGGGACAGGTAACCAGGTAGCCTTATAGGCCTGAGAAACATGTTTAGGGATTAGAAATGTGTCTCGAAGGTCTGTGGCGATTGTCATGTGTGGATCCCATGGGCGGAGGCGTGATAATTTCTCAAATCCAAGATAACCCTTACAAGTCGTTAGAACTTTCTATAAGGTATCTATAACTACATATGTGTATTTGACACACAGTGGGTTTGCCATGACCTTTCCCTCTTATACCAGCTCCATTGCAACTCTACTCATCTATACGCCTCTTAATAGGTCCGTCTATAGGTTATCTTCCTAAATATATAATAAATAGACAGGCCCATTGGCCATATCAATAACCACTCTACTGGCCACGTCATCAATATACATGCATAATCAAATCATTTTTCAATCATTGATTTCAAATCATATAAATCAAACCCAGCCTCCTTGATCATATCATTTTTAAACAATGATCATAAAACAAATAAATGACATCCGGCCTCTCTAGCCATTTCAGCATGTAAATCAAATAAATTTTAACATCAAACCATAAAAAAAACATTTATCTCAATATCATGTGAAACAAATATAAATAATTATATTTCAAATTTCACTTTAACAATAAATCTACTTGTTTAACACACACACACACATATATAACACACATATATTTACATATTTATGTATAAATTTACTCACAGAAAGAAGAGAGTAATTACTCCCACTAAGGGTTCACGCACTCACATGGTTCTTCTCTTAAGTTTTCGAAGCCTAATACCACATATATATATATATATATATAAATCATGAACTCTATGATTTAAACAATTATACTTTAATGCATTAAATGCAATACTTGTGGAAAACGTGACTAAAATTTCTTAATTCGACGCATTTCACCAAGTTTAACTAATTAAGGTTATTTACCTGATTTCTAACAACAAAATTTCATGACTAACTTATTTTAAATTCTCATTTCAATCTACTCTAAATTTACATATTTCTGTTTAAGCAACCAAATACAGTTTAGATCGAAGTTATTATAACAAATTCAAATATAAATTTCTCAGATAAACAGTAACTCAAAATTCAATTTATATTCAAAATCTAAAAATCAAGTTTTTAACGTGTTAATAAACTTATTGGCTATTGGTAGTGGCTTGTACAAACCCTTAATCGTTGATTGAATGAAAAAATTCACGAATTTTCTTGAAAATTAAATTTTCTTCTTTGTTATTTTCTTGCTTGTTCTAGACCAAAATGGTACCAAATTGAAGAGGAAGTGATAGGTAATCACTTGGCTACTAAAACTTGAAAGAAAATTAATCAAATTTGAAGTAATTTGGCCAAAAATTAAGAGAGAAGGAGAAAACAAGCTTCTGTGCGTGAGAGAAAGAAGAAGAAAAATGAACAAGGGTGAAGATTGGCTAATTTCATTTATTTTATAATAAAATTTTAATGAGACCCCTATTCTTTTTAAATTTTTTGAAAATAGTTTAAAAATTTAAAAAAACTTTCCTTTTAGTCCCTATAAAACCCAAAAATAAATTTTCGATTCTTACCATTTAGTCCATAATCCTCTATTCTAACTATCCTTTTGAAAAATTCTAAAATAATTTTGAATATTTCGAAACCTTTGCAATTAAATTCAAAATCAATTATTTTAAATTTTCTTTTACTTGGTTTCTTTATTCAACTTAAAAAAAATTCATTTTACTCATATTATTAAACCAATTTAAATTCACTTAAATCTCGATAATGTGTCAACTAACCTTGAACCATGCAGGTGTGAAAATAAATGTTATTTAATGATTATTTTACCTTTATGTTTGAAGAACATAGTTTACACAATTAATTATTTACAAAAATTTAGCGTAACTATTTTAAAAGAATGAAATAATTTTTTTTATAATTTTATTAAAAAATTTAAAATGTTGTTGTTTTTATTATTTGAGCAATACATTAAATTTGAAATTGCATGGTGTGTTTAGTTATAGTGAGTTTGAACTTGATTTTTGTCAATGGTAAAAGTTCGTAAATAAAAAATCAAATGGGATTCCCTAAGAATAATGCCTTAGAAGTACGTTGGTCATTGAGGTGTCAATCCCTAAAAATAATGCTCTAAAAGTACGCATGATATTAATAAATTATTTATGATAAAATGATAATTATTTTATTTATCATGTTTGGAAATAAAATTTTAAACTCTCTTATATTTTTATTATTGAAGTGTGTAGTGTCACACCCTATCCACCTATACAGGTATGTAACAATCGTCATACAACCGTGATATATACTTTCCACTAGTACTCCCACGATTATGTAAAGCCTCCATATTTCAATAATGCAATTATATAAAATTCCAAATTTAATAGTCCATATAGTATCCACACAAATATATATATAGATATATATTAAATTCATAATATTTGCATTCATAATACATTTGTTATCTACAATCCAAAAGCAATACATAGTTTATGGATCCCTTCTACACCTTTTATCAATACATAACTGTGGAGACATTAAATACCTACAAGTCTCATGTAATTGTACTTAGCAAAACTAAGTCCCTGAGAGTGGACTCACGACCTCCTTGATATCTCTCTAATCTGAAAATATTTTTTAAAAAATAAAAGAGTGAGTAGAACTTAGTAAATAGATGAATAATAATAAATCTGAAAATCATTTCATCAAAATTTAACCACATATTAAAAATCAATTTTTGTAAACAATATATGTGGATATTCAAAGAAGAACTTCTGGGCTTGCCCGGAAACTATCTCCTAAGATATTCATCAATGCGCTGCTGATGAACACCTCTAGACCCGCTAACAAGTTATTTTATATCTATACATAAAATTATTTAGCTCACTTATTAGCGTTGGCCTAGATAAACGGATGCGGTGCCAAACATTGTCTTATCCAACCGCAACCTCTCCTTTACCTCTTATTCGACAACAAAAGTGAAAATGATAACCCCTCACCCATTTTCTAGGTAGGTAAGAGCGGAAATGGTAACCTCTCCCTTATCCCTTTCTTGTGTAAGGACGAAATCTATGTATAGACCAAATCTTAAAACATAAAATTCATATACAATATTCAACATTTACTTCACATATCAACTCAAATCAATTTGTAACTTGTCAATCATCCACAACACAATTTATAAATAATTCAAAACATTTTAATAAAACATACTCTTACTCATCATATATCATTTTCATATTAGCAAAGCATTCAAATTACACAAATCTACAATACAATTTAACATTTAAATTATTTTTAAATTCTAAATATTATTTGAAAGAAATTTAGTATTTCAATCATTTTATTATAAAATTCTAAAAAATTTATCTATCTACTCATTTGTACGCTTGCAAATCCTCGACTCAAGGTGTCGGTATCAGATGTTCAAGTCGTTGATCTATAATTATGTGATTTTTCATTAGACTTTATATAATATAATAAGATTAATCAAATAAAATAAATATGTATTCATAATTTATCACCTAATTAAGTAATAATATAATTAAAATATCCATAGAATAAAATTAGAATTTATGCTAGAATTTTCTTCTATGAACTAAATAGGCTCTTTGCTCGCAAAAATCGCGAGCCGCTTAAAATTGGCAATGTATTTTAACCTAAATATTTGGCGACACATTCTATTATTAGTTTAGTTTATGCCACTCTTTACAGATTTGGAATTTAACTTCGATAACTTAAGTTAAGCCAAGTTTTCAACATAAAACTCATAAAAACAGGATATATTTTCGACAGGACATCCAATTTCAAAAAAAATTTGGGATCTCATTTTTCCTCGAAATAAGCTAATTTTTGGATATGTTATGCTTTGTATGTCTAGTTTCTATAACTTTTTACAGAACTTAATTATGATTTCGGATGTTCAAGTTATCAACGATTTTCTACCCAAAACTCAACAGGTCAGAACAGTGTGCTATTCATAACAAGGTGGTTCATTTTCTATTTTCACTATAAATTCACTAGATTACGAAAAATTATGGTTTTTTACTATGTCACTCATTATCGTCTTTAGTTTTCTCAAAATTTTATTGTTTATAAATTAGAATCCTATAATTTATTTTATACGCAAAACAGTGCGCAAAAATCACAGTTTTCAACAAGCAAAACATTACCTCACCAAGGCTATTTTGCCCCTATTCATGCCAATTCACTTCCTCAATTTTTTTTTTTATTTTTCAGCAATCAAAACATCATCACTCCTTGATCATTTCAACACCCAATTTGATGCCACAATCCATTTCTATTCACAACAAAATTTTCGGCATTATTTCCCTTCAATTTACACTAATCACCACCTTTTTAACATCAACATATAGTCATGCACCCATAAATACATCATTCACACAATTTACACATTTCAACCAACTCATAAAATTCATATTTATAATTAATTAAACATTAATCAATATTATCAACACATAAACTTCAAAATCATGAATAAATTTAACTAAAAACCCATTATCTCTTCTTTCTCCTCTTTTTCTCCCTTGGTTCAGTCACCTCTCTTCCTTTCCTCACTTGTTTTGACTACTTTTCCCCTTAAATTGCTTGATTTCTCCCTATTCACCTACGGTTTCTTCTTCTTCTCTAACCCACAGTTTTGGCTTCTTCTATTTCTTCACTTGGCTCACGTTTATGCTTCTCAATTC
>JAXCLQ010072020.1:0-10894 GCA_035584115.1 Cedrela odorata
CATCATATCAAGTCATGAGAGAACAGTAGCAAGTTCAAGTTACAACATACCTTTTGAAAGGGATTGCCTATTCTTAAAACCATGAACTCAAATATTACAATGAATTAATTTTCAAACATGATGAAAAAGTCACGAGGAACAATTACTTGCTCAGTGGTTCAGCAATTTTATCAAGTTTGCAATGAACCTGGCAAGAATTGCTCAGTGTACATACCAAAACTGATATGGACATACTGTTCAAGACGAGTCTAAAGATCGTGTATTTCTTTGCTTATTCATCCCATTCCTTATAAAGGTAACAGTGTGACAAAATGCTAGCTCGTTGCTAATTTAACTCTTCATACTGGCATGTCGTCCAGCTATCTAGTTCATTAATGCATATGAATGTTCCACACGTCTTAGTGGTTTGTCTTAAGCTATGTATCCTTTTTTTTTTTAAGGTATTATTTATTTTTTCAATTAAAAAAAAAAGTCATTTTCGAATGTTAGTTACGTAACCTCGGTTGTAAAAAATAAAGAAATAAAATTTTAATTAGCTGCTTGCTTCACCGGTCACTGCCTTCCGCATCTGCACGCACTTCCACCAGATTACAGACAAGAAGTTGCATGGATCTTAATTAGCTGGATCATTCAGCAACGACGTTTCCTATCCCAACCCAAATTAATACATGGCTGCCACCCCACCAAAATGTCTGTTAAAACAATTATAACGCCATCTGCCAATTATCAGCCCCCTATTTTGGGTCGATGATAAGATTACGTTCAATGTTCAATCACTCAGAAGTAGATACGTGGTATCTATTATAGTTGTTTTATATTAATTGCCAGTTAATTATAGTGGTAACATTATTTTTGGAACTAATAAAAAAAGTAAAGCTAACAAACAATTGTTCAACGACCCCAAGAAATATACCCCCTCTCCCCCTGCCCCTGCGAGGAAACTAGAGTATTATTTGCTAGCTATGGTAATGCAATATATCAGCACGAAGAATGGTTCAGCATGAAGAATGATGGTAATGTAGTACATCAGCATGAAGAGGAAAATAGAGCATGAAGAATGGTGGTAATGCAGTGCATCAGCATGAAGAATGGTAGAGTGCATTAACGGCAAGTGCAAGTTACAATTCAATTAAACAAAGATAAATGCCAGTTGGAATAATACAAGCTGGAAATGGATTACAGTTAAGAGTCAGTTAGACTGTTAGTAGAAAAAGATGTTAAACAATTGTAATTTGCAAAAAGTTAGTTTTACACATTTTCCTGATTCTTCATTAACATGTATATATTCTCAACACAATCATTTGTAATATTCATTCATTGAAATGAAAAAGAAAATAGCATTATTCATTCATTTCTTTCTCTGCAAATTTCTTTCTCTTTCTTAGCAAACAAACAACATCTTTCAAGCTTCTTCACTTGGTATCAGAGCTCTAATGGCTCACACCAACTTGTCAATTACAAATACCTCTTTTTCATTTGTGATGCCTGTAAAACTTGATGGTTCGAACTACTTAACCTGGAAATCATAGGTTCTCCCTTCGATTAAAGGAAATGGTCTTGAGAATTTCATCATTGAAGATCAAGTCTATCCTACCAGATTCAGATCAGGAAGCATGAATGAGTTACCAATTGAAAGTCTAGAGTTTATCCTATGGAAATGTCAAGATCAGTTACTGTTTAGTTGGTTGTTGTCGTCTATGAGTGAAACAATTGTGAATCTTGTCATTAGTTGTAAAACATCTTGTGAAGTATGGAAAGCACTTGCTAAGCAATTTGAATCTCAATCCAAAGCTAAGGTGTTTCAACTAAGATTTGAACTTCAATCAACAAAGGAATATGAAGGTCTATGGATGATTACCTTTAAAAGATGAAAAGAATATATGACAATCTAACAGCTACTAGTTCTCCATTGTTTGATGATGATTTTATATTGTATTTGCTTAGAGGTTTGGGTTTTGAGTACAACTCAATTGCTATTCTTTTAATAATCAATAATGAAGAGATCAACATCTATGAAATCTATTCAATATTACTCACTTATGAAAGTAGAATTCAACAACAAAATCTAAGTAATGTCAAAGCAAATCAAGAAGTTTTTGTTGCTAATTACTCACAAGCTAAGAATGTTCAAAAGAAATGAGGTCAAATTAATAGGCAATGGTTTAGTGGAAGAGGAAATTCAAGGTCATTATGTCAAATTTGTAATAAGCTAGGTTACACTGTAAATATCTACTATATTCAATAAAGATTACATTCACAACAATAAAACCATTCATATCAGTAGAATGAAGTTTAACAATCTCAGAATCAGAATCAAAGCTATTCTCGAATACCAACTTAGAATATTAAGTTAGCCTATGTTTCAAATGCTCAAGAAGAATGAGATATAACTAATGAGGGATAGTATTTAGATAGTGGTACAACTCATCATTTGACCAATAACATGAACAATCTGAACATTCAAGGTAAATTCACTAGATCAGAAAACTTATAGTAAGAAATGGGGAAGGTTACATATTTCTCACATAAATTCTGCTATTACACATTTCAAAACCAATACAAACTTATTACATTATGCAACTAAACATGTTATTCACTTGAAAAATGTGTTGTGTGTGCCTATAATTATTAAAAATTTGATAAGCATCTTTTAGTTGACATCTGATAATGACATAACCATTGAATTTTCTGATGATTATTGCATAACAATGATAAGATGATGCAGAGTGTGTTGATGAGAGGTGTAGCTACGAGGGGATTGTATAAACTGCAATTTTGCTTTTCACATTCTCAAACTCAGAATAATTAGGTGTTTCCAATATCGATGTTGTCATCATTAGTCTCTTCTCTAATTGATAATAATTATTTCAGTTGTAATAAGAGTTACTCATGTACATAGAGCAGGTTGTCTACTGATCTGTCAAAATGTTCATTATGTTTGAATTCTGAATTCTTTCATGTTTTTCCCTTTCCATATACAGCTTACATTAGCTCAGCTACTTCATCTATTAATCTATTTCACAATAGGTATGGTCATCCCAATCCTATAACAATAAGTAGTCTTGAAAGCTTGTAATATGTGTAAAATCTCTTCTCTTCAGTTCTGTAATACTTGTTAAGCATCAAAAGTACCATGTCTTTAGAATTGATTTATGTTGATATTTAGGATCTATCTGCTATTTTATCAACTGTTGGTTATAAGTATTATCTTAGTTTTGTCGATAATTTCAGTACATACTGTTGGATATTTCCTTTGAAACTCAAATCAGATGCTTTTTCCATTTTCATTCAATTTAAATTGTTGGTAGAGAAACAACTAGATTGCTAGATAAATACATTACAAACAGACTCAGGTGGAGTGTTTTTAGTATTTTCCAACTTTCTTCAAACACATGGGATTCAATTTAGACATACATGCTCCCATACACATCATCAAAATAAGGCAGTGAAAAGAAAGCATAGAAGTATAGTTAATTTAGGCCTCACTCTACTTGCTCAAGCATCCATACCACTTCAATATTTATGGGAAGCCTTTCACACAATAGTTTATCTTATCAATAGTCTCCATTCTCAAGCTTTACATAATATCTCTCTATTTTACAAACTACATAAGTTTTTTCCTTTTTATTCATTTCTTAAGGTTTTTGGGAGTGCATGTTTTCCATACCTTAAGTGTTATAACACTCATAAGTTGGGTTTCACTCTTCCAAATGTGAATTCATTGGTTATAGCCCAATTCATAAGAGATACAAATGCCTTCAATCATTAAAGAAAGTGTATGTTACCAGGAATGTAACCTTTGATGAAACTCAATTATCATTTCAATCAGATTTCATGCATTCGAAGTTTACTTCTTCGTCTGTCAATAATACTTCATATGTTATTCTTATTGTTCCTTTGTCCTCTCCTCTTACTTCTGTTTCTTATACTTTTAGTCTTCAACTCCAAATTAACCACACTCTCAAAACACACATCAGACATATCATCAACAAACAATGGTAAATTCTTCACCTGTTTATTCTTTTTCATCTGATACAGAACCTTTAAACACTTACCTTATAGTCACAAGATAAAAAAAAATGACATCTTCAAGCCTAAGAATTTTCTTGCCAATTTATCATGTCTAATAGCATAATTTAAGTTTGTCAAATAAGTTTTGCAAAGCCCTATATGGAAGGTTGCAATGCAAAAGGAATTTGATGCTTTGTGCAGGAATAACACTTGGGAATTGGTTCCTTTTCCTGCACAACACAAGGTGGTTGCCAATAAATGGATCTTTAGAGTGAATATCACTCAGATGGATATATGTCTAAATATAAAGCAAGATTGGTTGTAAAAGGATTCTTGTAAACTTCTAGTGTGGATTTCTTTTACACATTCAGTCCAGTTATAAAGGCATCAACTGTCAGAATTATTCTTAGCTTGATTGTGATCAATAGATGGTCAATTTGACAAGTAGATATTCATAATGCATTTTTAAATGGTAACTTGTCAAAGGCAATTTTCATGTCACAACCAGAAGTGTTTGTAGATGCTTAATATCCTACTCACTTGTGTAAATTAAACAAGGCCTTATATGATCTTAAGCAAGCTCCTAGAGTTTACTATGACAAGTTAAAATCACTCTTCTTCATTGGTGTTTGAAGGTTAATACATCTCTATTCTTTCAACACACAAATTTAACATTCATTTTCATTCTTATCTATATTGATGATATCTTGATAATAAATCCTGACAAACTAGTTGCTGAAAAACTTGAGAAAACTTTTGTTCTAAAGGATCATAGTCATCTAGGATTCATTTTGGGGATAGAGGTTACTGTTATAGCTAATGATGTTCATCTATCTCAAACCAAATACATTCATGATCCACTTGCTAGAGCAAATATGGAAAATTGCAAAGAATGTGACACTTTTATAACATTTGGTTGAAAGTTATCAAAGGATAATGATGATTCTTTTCTTGATGTTTCATTTTACATAAGCATCATAAGTCGATTACAATATGTAACTCTTACCAAGCCTAAGATAACCTTTTTAATTAACAAGCTCAGTCAATTTCTTTCCTCTCTTAGTACAACTCCTTAGCAAGCTTGTAAAAAGGTTCTTCGATATCTGAAATCTAGAGCATTTTTTGGTCTTCAGTTCTCTTCTGGTGGACTTTATGACATTCAAGCATTTTCAAATGCTGATTGGGCTTGTGATACTGATGATAAGAGATTAATTAGTGCATATGACAATTACTTTGGTGAAAATTTAATGTCATGGTGTTAAAAAAAGCAACAAATTGCCTCTAGATCTAGCATAGAAAATGAATATAATGCTTTAGCTGCTGCCTCAGCTGAGATTTCATGAATTTAGTTTCTTCTAAGTGAGTTAAGGTTCACTCTTTCTTCATCTCCAACCTTTTGGTATGACAACCAAAATGCTGCTGCACTTGCTTAGAATCTTGTCTTCCATGCTCAGTCTAAGCACATTGAAGTTAATGTGCATTACATTCGTAATAAGGTTCTCAATAAGGCTATTGACATTATATATGTTTTTAGTAAAGAACAGGTAGCTGATGTTCTAACTAAACCATTGTCATTCTCTCGATTTTCTTATTTTAGAACCAAGCTCATGGTTGTTCCCGAACCTTAAGCTTGAGGAGGGTGTGAGGAAACTAGAGTATTATTTGCTAGCTATATTCTGCAATAAATTAGCATGAATAATGGTTTAACATGAAGAATGATAGTAATAAAGTGCATCAGCATAAAGACGAAAACTGAGCATGAAGAACGGTGGTAATGTACTGCATCAACATGAAGAATGGTAGTATTACTGGCAGGTGATAGGTCTGTCCCATAACCCTAAGCTTTATATAACATGCTCAAAGACATTTGCTATACATACATGCTCAACACAAATTCATGGGAAAAAAAACGTTTCAACAATTCAAAGGCGTCATGCTGTCACTAAAATTATATACAACCCAAATGTTTACAAGATATCTCAAAATAAAGCTGACTATTCATATGTCAGACTATGCTTATGAAATCAACGCCAACAACAATCTCACACCAAACGACAACAAAAAAGTAAAACTGCCATTCTCGATATGAGATGGACCCAACACCCTGGTGACTGCTAACGGAATCCTCCCCTCTAAATCGTGTCTCTAAAACAATGTGTCAATTCATAAAATAAAGGATTTTGCAAAATTGAAATGTGAGAAGGATGAGTCTAAAGGGACCCAGTGAGTGAATGTTAAAAAAACAAACATTAATGTGTTTGTGTGTGTGTGTGTGTGTGTGTGTATATATATATATATATCTAGAACAAATACATCCATTTGAATAGAAACAATATTCAATATATCTAGCAAAGAATTTCATTACACACCATTTAACAAAATGCTGATGTTCAAGGGCGTTACGTATCGCCTCCCCCCGAGTCACTAAGAAAATGCCGATGTTTAAGGACATTACATATAGCCGTCCCCCCAAACATGTAAATGAGTCTGTCAGTACCTTAAGGAGTTAAGTATCGTCGTCTCCCAAGCTACTAAGAAAATGCTAGAGTTTAGGGGCGTTACGTATCATCGTCCCCCTAAACAGAGTCCATGGCTACTTTTACACACACAAAGCATAACAACACACACATTTCAATCTTTCATTATATCATGTCACCAACAATTTTCATATCACACACTAGTTAATGAATTTACCCATTTAAATACAATCAATACATAACATTTAATTTTCGCTCACAAACATGCAATAATTCCACACAATCACATCGCTCTCAAAATGATTGACAACCATGCTATCACAATTCTTAGAAAAACATTTTAAAGTATATTTGAGAAAATTTGAATTGGTTTTTCATCATCCATAACTCAAACATTTATTTCAAATATATACATATATACGTATAAACATCCACTCACTAGCTTTTGATGTCGTATACCCGATCTAAGGTGGGATCAATGGGCGTTTGGCCTGACGATTTACAATATATAATTCTTGTTAGATTTCTTTATTGTAAATGAATAAATACACAAATATATAACATATATTTACTTTGCCCCAAATAAAACTGAAACGATTTAGTTTATTACGGAAGTCTATATGGTGTTCTAATTCACACTATTTCTAACCACACACTACCTTCAACTTAATTCATGCATTTTTAACCATTTCATCCCTAACAAGTTGTCCAATACATATCAATTTCACACACAAAACACTACATAAACACATTTATAGTTTAAATCACCCAAATCAACACAACATCTCTTCTCTTTGGTTGTTGGAAATTGACTCTCCCTTGCTGTTTTGGTTTCCTTCCTCCTCCCTTTCACTTGGCCTGAACTATTTCTCCCATTTCTCTTCTATTTCTGACCAATTATTCCACTTCTTCTCCAAATTTTCAGCCAGCCCTCTTCCTTGCACTATATTCGGTCTCAATCTTCTCCTCTTAATCTGTTCAGCCAGCAACTCCTTCTTACTCTCTTAATTCGGCCATCGTCCTTCCCTTTCACTTCTCTTCCACGAATTTTAGGTGTTCTCACATGGGCATACTCATTTTCCTCTCAAATCACCCTTACGATTTTTACCCTCCCTTACTCTCTCTCCCTTCTGTCAATTTCGGCAAAGTCAAACTAGGAGGTATAAAATGGAACCAAAAATGAATGCAAATGGAGCTAGGGAGTTATTTATATAGTTGGTATTGGGCCAAGTTTGGGTATTCAATGATTTTAATTTGGGTTTGAACATTTATTTAATTTTGTATTAATTTGATTACTTATAGTATTATAAATTTATACTATTTGTTATGGCTTGTATTATTCATTAAAATGAAGTTTGAAATTTTTCGTTTTAAAGCCTACAATTATATTAAAATTTTCATTTTATTTATTGTTATTATTGAAAAAAAATGCAGACATAACAGGTAAAGTGCATTAACGGCAAGTTATAATTACAATTCAGTTAAACAAAGATACATGTCAATTAGAAGAACGCAAGCTGGAATTGAATGCCAGCTGGAAGAATAGAAGCTGTAAATGAATTACAGTTAGTGTCAATTAGACAGTTAGTAGAAAAAGATGTTAAGCAATTTTGCAAAAGGTTAGTTTTACACAATTTCCAGATTCTTCATTAACGTGTATATATTCTCAACACAATCATTTGTAATATTCATTTATTGAAATGAAAAAGAAAAGAGCATTATTCATTCATTTATTTCTCTGCAAATTTCTTTCTCTTTCTCAGTAAACAAACAGCATCTTTCAAGCTTCTTCACTCCCCCTACTTTCTGTTTTCGGTGCCTGTTGCCTTGGCGTTGCTCTTATCAGATCTTGCAGCCAATAAGGCTTTATGTGCTGGCCTAACAGGCATTGTTTGTATATGATCGGTATAAATTTGTTGTCTGAATAGTAACAAAGGCCATTTTTTTATTCATCTAGCACTAGTTAATTTTCTAGGTCTTCCATATATTGTATATTTTAGGGAAAACGTTAGCAAGTGGCATTGAAATCAGAAACTACTGGAGACAAAATATAATATTCAATGGCCACCATTGAAAGTTGGACAATATTTACCGCCATGCTGAAAGTATGCATCAGTCATATATGCATGCTCTTAGTCAGTGTTGGGTATTGTCGGTTTCGATAGATTTTAATTCAAATTTTAAAGCGATCTAAAATTATCAATCTTTATGTTCGCAATTTCTAACATGCATGTATCTTACAATTTTCCATTTCAGATGGGACGTCAGTGCAATGGATCAACTTCCATATTTATAACTGAAATAAAATTAAATACACCCACCCCTACTATTAGGTAACGCTCATCGAAGTGTGAAAGTTTGGCAACATTCACCGAATGATGATGAAAGTTTCAGGACTATGGAAAAAAATATGATAATATTCATCAACATTCAATTAAAGTGGGCAGGTCCAATAATGCATTAGTCATGTCAATATTCAAGATTTCAAATGCCTATAAATAGAAAGTAATCTTGAAAACAAAGTATAAAAATTCTGTTGAGTGAAATATATTAAGCATTCGCTAGTTCATCTTTTATTTTTCTATCTATTACTTATTTGATATACTGCCGGTGAAGATTTGGGAGGACCAAAAATTCATACAGACTACAAATTAAGCTATTTAAATTAATGGCTCCTCACCTGCTTGCTTCAATGTCGGCTGCATCTGCATGCATTCTTCCCACATTGCACAGTAGAAGTTGCATTTTGGTTGGATCATTCAGCAATGGCTTTTCTTCATCCCAAGTCCATCGAAGGGCCGTCACCAAAATGTGTGACGCACAAGTAGTCAGGCGATCTGCCAATTACCAGCCTCCTATATGGGGTTACGATTACATTCAATCCCTGAGAAATGAATATGTGGTACATATATATCTTCATAGTACATTTCAGTGGCGGAGGGCCCTAAAAACTTTTAATATAAATAATACTATTTTATCTTTTGAGTCCTTTAAAATAGATTTTATTTTACTTTGACACTTATAAATAGGGTTGCACGTTTAACCCAGAGGCCCCATTTTCCCTTTTGAAAAATTTGTTTTGGAAAAAATTGAGAATGATTTTTATCCTCAAATGAGAAGGGGGACCTCACTTCGTCCCCATTTTCCCCATTCTTATTTTTCCATTTTCTCAAATTCAATTTCCTCATTTTCCTATTCTTATTTTCCCAAATTCAAGTTTTTAGGGAAAAAAAACTCCAAATTCAAGTTTTCAGAAAAATAAAAAAAATAAGAGTGTTATAAGAATTAAATTCATGACCTCTCACAATTACAACAAGTGTAATACCACTAGACTAAACACTTTATTTTGAATAATTAAATTAATTAAAAAATATTTAACTATCGAATGGGGATAAGGATGCATGTAATGAAGTTTTTGTTTTAAAAAAAATTACTTTAAAAAAATTGTATTACTTCATATGTGGCATTTTATAATAAATTTTTTTTTATATTTATAATGTACTAATAGATTTTATCTTATATTTATGATGAAAATTATTTTTTTTTATAATTTTTCATATACGAAGAAATAGGGGAAACAAGGCAAAAGAAACCGAGGAAATAAGGGAAAGGAAACAAGAAATTGGGGTTGAAAAAATGAAAAAAATAGAAAATTGAAGTTGGAGATAGGGTACCTCTCCCTAAAATCTCTCATTCCTATTTTTTTCCGAACAAGATAGAGGTAGAGACAGGAGAAGCTAGGGGAAGTGAGGATTTGATGCGAACCTACCCCACCCCATTCCCCTACTTACAAATTTTTAACCTTTCTATTTGGGCCCAACAATCAAATTTCTAACTCAGCCCTACTTAATTTATATTTAAAATTAATTTTAGGTAAAGATATCATGTAAATATTAATGATCTTGTAGGGAGGATCATATGGCAAACGAATCGAGAAGCTGAAGGGAGATGTGAGAGTAATGCTTACAAAAGCGGTGAATTTGAATGCTTTACATCAACTGCAGCTTGTTGATACTGTGCAAAGACTTGGAGTATCTTATCACTTTCAGAAGGAAATCAAAGGAATTCTGAGTATGATTTACGACAATAATAATGGCGTCTATCTTGATAAGCAAAAACAAGAAAGTTTATATGAAGTGGCTCTCGAATTTAGACTTCTTAGACAACATGGGTATGATTTGCCTGCAGGTATGTACGTACCCGGCGGATGTTTTCCTTACCGTTAAATATTGCATCAAAATAAAGTGAAACTTGGCAGGGTATTACTTTGAATGTATCAATTAATATTTTTTGGAAGTAATTTTTATTCTATATATGGTGGTGTATTGGATTCATTTGTATACTTTTTTCTTATACCCAATAAAAATATTCAATTGCGCATATATTTGTAGAAATCTTCAGCAATT
>JAXCLQ010072022.1:0-10889 GCA_035584115.1 Cedrela odorata
GCAGTGTTGTGCGGGTTCTGAATAGACTGATTTGTTGTATTTAAAAAACTGTAATTTATTGAAGTAAATGTAGGAACTTTTACAGAAAGGTCCCATTAACTTTGGTCTAATTAAATAAAGTTCCTTGCTTTTGTTTTCCTTTCCAAAAATACCATTATGTATTCTTATTTAAATACGTTGCCATTATTGACCACAAATCCACAAACCCCACTTCATTTTTTTTATTGAAAAATTAATAACCTAACTAATATGGATGAAGGTTGGAAACTCTGTTTGATTATAGCAATCGTCGCCTGAAAATCTTCATGTCTGCCGTCAAAGGCACGACAAACGGTGTGACAAATACATCAACATGCCATTTTTCTATGAGATCGTGTAAGCTGTAGCTATCACTGACTTGTCTCCATGTTTTGTTTCGTGTAATTGATATGTTTGTTTTGCCTAATCACAAATTATTTGTTGAGTCATTTAAAATAAACATTGACCAAATGAACAGAAGATTCGGACACGCAGTTGTCTGAATAAATTAATTTTTCAGTTGTATTGAATATTTGTTGTCAGGAATATAACATGAACAACTCAAATGATAGCTGCCCATTGGCAGACAACATCCAGGATGAGTAACAAAAAGGAAAGAAAGAAACCAGTATTTCTGCAACTCATCAGTAGATTTTTGGATTTTTTTGAAGAAGAATGTGGTATTGGAGTGGCAAAATGTTCTTTGGAACATGTAAAATTGCAGCGGCTTGGTCGTGCTACTCTGTATACACCTGTGCTTGTTAAAATATAAATATCCTTCTTATTGTCTTCTGCAAATGAGAAGACATAACCCAGTTCAGGCAGAGGACTTCCAGCAACAAAGCTGCATTGAATTGGAGAGTTATGAGCACATCTGATAGGAATTCTGCTGGTGGTGAAGTTCCCACTGTCTTCAGGGTTTTCAGTACCTGCCCATAAAACTCCTGCATACAAATCCGAGTACAAGTACCTGGAATTGCATTGACAAGTAAAATGGTTAAAACAATAACTTTTGTTCTGTGCACTAAAGATTGAAGAAGGGAACTTTTGGATAAGCCTAATTTGAAATGGTGTTTTTGGGCGTATACTAACCTACCATACAAGCATGGATCAGTCATGGATCGATAGAAATAACCTGCTGCAATTGAGGCTGATCCGACATCCATGTCTACCTCAGAATGATAATAACCCATTACTGGAAAAATGGGATTTATGGAACTTGGAGAGGTATTTCCTCCTGGAGACTTTGCCGGATGAAAAACCAGGGGACCCTCGTAAACTCTCCATCCATAGTTCCCGCCCTTCAACACAATGTCAATCTCTTCGTATTGATCCTACCTCACAAAAATGAAAAATTAGGAGATAAGAATATGATTTAAAGAAAGAAAAAGCTAACAACTGAAAAATAGACTATAAATCATATTAATTTCTTATAATGTGACCCAAATGCGCACAAGGACTATAGAACATGAACATTGTTGATGGTGCTTAATCCTAATAACATGCTGCTACAAATTTTGAAACAATCCCTGGCTGAGCCCGTAATAAATTAGAGCTGACATAAGATTCCAGAATGAATCTGTATCATGGAAGATAACAAAATATAATAATAATAATGTTTAAAGTGAGCTTGGTTGCAACTGTTGTCATGTGAAATATAGAAATAACTTTCAAGTACAGTTGGATGGTTTTTATGGCCTGATCCATAAGAGAGGTGACAAATGGGAGTGATCCATCAAAAACAAAATGACGTGAATAAATTTTTATGAAGAATAATCTTTTTAGTAAAATTAAAATTGGAAATTCGATGTTGCTGATAGAATACATAGCAAAACAATTAGGACATGGCAAGACATGCCAAATATTATGAGAGAAAAGAGAATCTCCAAACCTCTCCAGAGTCTCCACAAAGGAAGTAGGATGATCTTTCTGAATCAAAACTGCATCGCCAGGGATTTTTAAAACCTAAGGCCCAGATCTCCGGCTCTAATTCTTTGTCATCTGTATATGGATTATCTTTTGGTATAGAATAATTTCCCCATCGGCCAAGCTCATTTATTTCCCTCGCAGCTAGTAGCATTGTGAAGTTAAAACATGTTCAACCGAAAAAATGATAAAGCATTTATGCTGGCTTACGGAGCTTTGATCATAATGACTTAGTAAATGGCAGATCATAATGACTTAGTCAATATTTCTAAGCTTTACATATACAGCATTTCCTATAAAGAAATTGTACCAACTTCCATATATTCACATTTTCTAATTTGCATCTCCTTCCACCCAGGGACCTTAAGTGTTCAAAACGACATATGAATTAACAAGTTCTGGGGATTAATGATCCAATAGCAGTTAATACCTAATTTATAGATTCATATCTCAGATCAAGAAATTGTATTTGGCAAAAGAAACAGATAGATCTATGAACAAACTAATAAAAGGAAAAGAAGAGTGTTTCGCAAGTGAACATACTTGGAAAGTGATCTATATCAATTCTCAGAATCTTCCCCAGGAAGGATTTCTTGTTTTGAGCAAAATTGTAGGGATCATCTCTATGTGAACCATCTCCTATCATAAGGTATAGATACCCATCTGCTGGTCCAAAAAGAATTTGACCCGCATGACCTCCACTGAGGGGAAGGCCCATTGTTAATATCCTTCTCACTTCTGCTGAATTTGCACCTTTTGCCTGGGAATAACCATGAAGCAAGCCAATATAAAAAAATATATATGGAGAGAATTTCTTTAATATCTTCTCAAGAGAAGTGCAGATGTGTACCAAGGATGACTTTAATGTCGTATCATTGATAGTATATTCAGCAATAACTGTATGATACTGACATGGCTGGACTCCAGTATCAGCACCGAGCTTTGCAGGATCACAATTCACATCTGTATTACATGCACATCTCCCAACACATCCTGGCTGTTTCATTTTATCACAGTTGAATGACAAAAAGAACCGGCCGTTGTTTACAAAGTTTGGATGAAATGCCATGCCCATTAAACCGTGCCCAGTATTAAATGAAACTTCACCAGTCAAGTCTAAAAATGGTTCAGATTCAATAATCCTCAGAATCCCATTAGATCCCTCATCGGGAATATTAGCCAACCATATCTTACCTTGTTGGTTAGACAAGAAGACACGGTTGGAGCCATCAGGATGCGGAAGCAAATTAATATACACCCCATTTCCTATTTTCTCAAGGCACAGACCCGCTGGAGGCTGAGTTTCTATGTTATAATACGAAACAGGTTTACCATTAAACTGCAATTTTGCATCATCTAAATATCTCTCACCACATATATCCCACAATTTTCTGCAAACTTCAGTTGAAGTATTATCTTGGGACTGACTTGACTTATCCAAATATGAAGAGCTGCAGAGATCAGAGACATTACTAAAGACTGACTCCCTTTCAAGTAGCCCAGCAGAAAATTGATCACATGGCTGCACGTGACACATACAAAAAGATTAGCACAGAGGAAAATCAGTCTGAAGGAAAGATTTGCTACTTATATTTTGCATTCACGAAGAAAAAGAAGAAATCAACTATTGTTATGTTCGGAACCATATGATAGAGGAAGAAAGTCGATGAAGAAAAATGACGGTAGTTATCTTCTCCATGTATCTATTATCGTTTCAACAGTTCTTAAAACAGAAATGATGAAAGCTAATAAGCTTCTACCACAAACATCATTCATTTGTTTCCAGAATTTGGTAAAAGAAAAAGATAATATCAGGAGATCCTTCATGACTGCAACATGACCAAGATCAGAGCGATTTTCGCAAGATAAGTAAAAATTTGTCAGCAATATCAGGGTTAAACATTTAATCACAAAAGAGTCATTTGGGTTGAAGAAGCTTACTGAACATAAGACTGACTTTAAGAGAGAAGCACATGCTGGATTGGAGACGTACAATTCTGGAAATAACTGCGGTAAAAGCACAATTTTAGCAGAGCCACAGCAGGCACTTCCATTGTAAGAACAGAATCTCAAAAGGCTCTCAAGCTTAAAAGGCATCTCTGTTCCATAACATGGAAAGCACCCATTAGATTATAAATGAAGCAGAAACTGAGAAATACACTTTTAAACACATAAAACAGAGAGACCCACTTGAGTTATTACACAAAGCATACGATGAAAAATGACTGGTAAACAACAGTACTGACAACAGGAAAAGAAAAATAATGTTCATCTATTCAGCACAAGGAAGCAGATGAAGATATTATTACTTTGAATATTTCTAGCCAAGACTTATTTTGTATGATCATGTCATGTGCATTTTAATATAGGTTTATATCTTAGTTTCGGGCCATCTATATCTATCCATTACCTCTACGCTGATTTCCGTGATACCAAGTTTTCGATTTCCTAAATATAATTTATTTTACTTCATAGAGTTTCTCAAACATAGTATTGAAGACAGTACGATGAAAGTTGAAGGAACTTAAATGACTATTGTAATCCGAATGCAGCTCCATCAAGAAAACTGCATTTGTATTCTGGCGACAGACACGCATACTTTTAGAGAAGTAGATACAAGACCTTGAAGGAGACGAGACAAATGGGTCTCTTGCCATGGCCATTTTATGTGAACTCTTGCCAAATCAATGGGATCAATGAATAATTTTTCCAAATTTTCTCTTGGCCCATTAAACATTCACAAATGTCACCAAATTAACTTGGAATGAAATAACCGTCGTCAGAATATGCCCGTGGCAAGACCAAAACAAAATACATAAGCCTCAGGCCAGGCAGGCTTTAATAATGAAAGAGTGAAATGCAGGGAAGTATAAATCTCATACACTTCAACTTTATCCAGGTTGATACATCTGTCAATCAAACCGGAGAAATATCGCCCAAGTTACTACCATCTTAAGAACTTACTAATTTGAAAAGACTGGAGCAATATAAATGATGAATCCTTGATACGAAGGTAAGATCCTAAACAAGAAGGGAAAGAAGGAAACCAAAGGCTAGCAGCAATAAAACATATTTCCGCTCAAGGATTAGCCTGTACACAAATTTTTGTTCCTTTCCATAGCGTTCATGCCTCTTCTTTGCCTTGTCCTCTCACATGCTATAAACAATATCAACTATCAAGTGCGCCAAGTGCTTTCATGTCCTCCAAAAATGCCATATACGAGTCATCAATGCTCTTTGCCTTTGGTGCTGACAATGAGCTACTTGATTCTTGCTTCACTACTGTCAGAGCAGGTGGCTGAATGGTTGTTACCGTGGTTGACATTGATGGCTTTGGCTTGGCTTTTGGGAGGGCAGTTTCTCTCCTGACTCGAACCGATGCAGGAACCTGAATCCAAACAGAATATTAGGCTACAGATACGCAGTAGTAAACATACAAAATTATATTAGTTATAATTCATGTAGAAGAACCCCTCGAACAACAATGCACACCAAGACAGGGAGTAGCACTGTGATGTAACAACTTTTCCAATTATTAAACTAGGTCACACAGATTTATGCAAGCTCCCAATCCTAAAACCGAAATTTCATGCTATAGGACAAAAATGTGAATACAAACCAATTTATGGTATTTGCAAACAAACAATTTCATATAACGAGCAGTACAGTCAGTGTTAAAACATTGATTCAATATATAAATTGAAGATGGGAATTTACTAACCATAGCTGTAAGTTCTGGTGTGTGCTGAGCTAGTGGTCTCTTAACAACAGTTGAGGCAGCAGATTTCACATATGATGGCTTCTGAGGCACTGTAGGCCTATTTGCCACATATTCACCTTCTAGCATGGAAGGAGGAGGACCAGGTGGAAGTGGTGGTCTCATCATTGGAGGAGGTCCAGGGGGAGGTCCATATGGTGGCCTTGGAACTAATGGGACCATCATACCAGGATGGTTAGCTCCGCCAGGAAGTCCAGGAGCAGATAATGAAGGGTGCATGTCTAGTGGAGGTGGAGGTGGGGGAAAACGTGGTAATCCAGGAGGTAATACATCAGGCTGCAAAGTGGGTATCAAGGAAAGCCCGGGAACTGAAGGCTGTTGCCTCGGAGGTGGTGGTGGTGGAACCATTTTAGGAAGATCAACAGTTGCCGGAGGATTATTACCATCTACTTCAGATGGAGCACCTTCGGACTCGTTACTTGCTGACTTTTGAGGCATTCCAGGTGGGGGAGGAGGAGGTGGGAGTGTCGAAGGCACCTAAATGACAAAGAAAAGGAAGCATTAGCATTTTAGAAAGAACTACCCTAGTTGGATTTTAAGATATAACCAAACATATCCCTTTGGGGTGAGAAAACCAATCAGATACTTGTTCCATACATTAACTATACTACCAACAATATACATATTCGTTAAATTTGTATGCCTCTTCAGTACTAGCATATTCAGATAAGGTGTATAAAAAGAGCTAACCTGAGCTGATGCATTAGAGGTTGAGTCATCTAACAATGTAGACAGACTTCCCTCCCTTTCACTTCCGCTAATGCCAGGTGGAGGCGGCTGAGCCGACTGTTGGAGGGGTGGGGGAGGAGGAAGTGGTAAGTGGCCTGCAACTTGTTCTTTGGGTGGAGGGCCAGGAGGTGGTGGTGGAGGCAATGACATAGCCAAGTTGGCAGTAGCTGGATTTGGGGGCAGCGGAAGGGGAGGTGGAGGCGGTAGAGGCAAAGATTCAGGAATAACAGAACCATCCTCACCTAATCTTGCAGTATCTGGCAGAGGAGGAGGAGGTGGTGGAGGTGGAGGTGGTACGGGTAAAGCAACATCATCTGATTCTGTTTTCGAGGATGACGCTGCATCACTTGAAGACGCGGCAGATAAGGGAATTCTGGGCCCTACAGACCACAGTAAAAACAAACTTCAAGCGAGAGGGAGCATGTGTGTTATCAGAAAATAAGACTAACAAAGTACTTAAACAGAAATTTAAAGGGAGAAGAAGAAGCAGCAGACCTATTGAAGATAGATACATGGGAGGTTTTCCAGGTGGCGGGGCCCCTGTAGGATTCAGAGTAGGGTGATAGTAAGCAGAGTCCTGCCACACAAAAAAAATAAATAAAAAGAATATATAAATAAACATATAAAAGGAAAATCTAGGTTCAAAATTGAACATAAAAGCATTAAACTAGCACACAAGTCAGCCAGATACTACCTCCGGCTTTGGGTGCTTCACCCTCTCTTCTTCTTCAGCAGTTGACCTTCGAGGAGGCCCCAAGTGACTGCAGCAGAAGAAAAACTACAGTTTGTAAATGAAAACCAAGAGATGTTAAATCTAAAAGTTCAACCACAAACAAAATAGATCAGGAAGAAAGGCCTCTTTACCTAAACATGACAGGTGCTTCACCTTTCTCCTTCATTTTCTCTTGGAGTTCCTGGGAATGGAATTAAAAGGACAATGATCATTCATGACTAGATAACAAACTATATAATGCTAATAAAATACCTGAAAACATGAAGTCACATTATACTTTAAAGAACAGATAAAGACCTAAGCCCTATAAGTTGCTTGATGAAGTTAATATATTAATACTAGCAGCTTCTACCTACAGATATTAGCAATCTGACTTTGCAAATTAACTTTTACCCTTTCCACTAAATACTTAGAAAAGGTCCAAGCCATCTATTGATATGATGCGAGATTATGCAAGACTTTTGACAAGGCACCTTTAACTTTTTTCCTCTTTGTTGCAGATCATAATGTATGTGCACACAAGTGGAATCCATCAAGTAAACTAACATTCGACCCCACACTTAGGCCTATAGGACATTAGCAAAATGCACTTTGCTAATAGGTGAGTCCTCAGGTTGGATTTCAAGGGGTTAGTAGCATGCCCATTTTCCCTCCTTTGGGTGCATGTGATGGTTAGGAATGATGGTTTCTGATTAATAAGTCTTGAGTTATGACCATTACCTTCCTTTTCTTTAAAACAAGATTTAGTGTGTCCTCAAGTTGTCTCTTCTTGTGTTTCCTTGCTTTGTCCAAAGCACCATCAGCCTCTGAAACAATCAGTAAACACACATTGGTGAATTGAAAGGGAAAAATCCAACAAAAAAAACTGCATTTAACATTAAACTATCAAAGACAATCAACATGCGCAAACCCAGTGAGGAACATGATAACTTGCAGTTATCAAGAGTCCCATGAAAAAGTAAAGGGAAAAAAGTTGGCATCCCAAACAGCTCTAGTACATGGGATTTCTTTAATTGTTACAAGAACCAAATTATAACCTAAAAATTGTCTTCCACAAAGAACAAAATCCATAAGCTGCAAACATCCACAAATAATATGGATGCATGTAAAATCTAAAATTAATCAGAATCATGCACTTAACACTAAACGCCTGCCTTATTGATCACTTGGAGCACCACAATACATATCTAACTTCATAGATAACAACTAATAGATATAAATTCCAGATACCATTGCATCTATCTTCCAATAGTGAATCCATATATTTTTACATATCTGATAACCATAAAGTGGACTGTTTAACAAGACACAACAACTTGAAAGAAACAACCCACAGAACAAAGGCTAAAGAGAACAGAAAAAGGCACACATACAAACAACTCTACCAAAAACTATGATTTTTCTAAAAATATTAAATTTTATGGCATTTAAAAGCTTTCTTACGGTGCTATTACAGCTCCAACATTTGGGAAAAAGGAAGTTCCATTAGCAATCAAGATCCATAGTTAGTAAAATTGAAACTAGTAATAAGTTTTACTGATACCACGCATTTAAATTATAGAAAACAAAATGCATACATTTGGTTTAAAATAGATTAAAAACTGCAAGGTCACCTGATAAAAAAACATTCAAACAAATAATGACTTACTCATCATTTCCAACTTATCAATCTGCTCCCGGATTTGTTCTGGATCTTTCTTCAAAATCCCTACCTCCCTCACCTTCTTTCTTTCCTTCTTGTTCTGTCAAACACAAAAAATGTAAAATCAGAACCATTCAAGAATGAACTCAAAAATCAAATCACAACACACCAAGCAACAAACACAATGGCATAAGCAGTTCCATCAAAATAACTCACAAACTTTTGATATCTTTTCATTCCCTCAAGTAAAATATTGCTAAATTCACTCTCATTGACTTAATTCATCAAGTTTATCATGTAAAACTAACTGGCCCTATTAACTAAAGTTTCCTACCTTCTGAAGAAATCATAGCAAGACGTAAAGTCACAAGTAAGCAATCAACAGTTGCTCAAAATTACCAAGCCTGATTATAAATAATACCCACATGAGCTAAGACAATTATTTTTTTTTCATCTGAAACTGGAGCAACAGCAAATACAATATCAACAAGAATCAATATCCCCGTTATAAAAGTGAATACGGGCAATGGTGAGATGCTACAGTAAGCACATCCCAAATTGGATTAGGGAAAAAAAATTGGTCACACTAAATTGCAGAGAAATAAACAGGGAGATAGAGAGACGTTACTTTCGAAGAAAATTACCCTTTTCAATTCCTTTTTACGAAGCTCCTTACGGTAAGCATCGGTAGGGTTCATAACTTTGCCTCCTTTCGTAGTCTTCATCTTCTTCTCCCTCTGAATAAGTCGTTTTTTCTTTCTTCTTCTTCTTATATTGCTTCGAATCTGAAAAATCGCAGGTTATGAACTCGGGCTACAAACTACAAACAAAGCGAAACGATGGTGTAAGAATTCTGTGTGTATCTGTCTTCTCTCTCTGTAATGGAGGTAATTTTATAGCTTAGGCGTTGAAATTACGAGTGGCTCCCCAATTATTGATGACATATTGACGTACTAGGATTCGCGTTTGTATTATCTGTCCGAATTGGCTGGAGGGTTGGACTGGGGCGAGTCACGAGTAGGGCCGAGTTGAAATGAAAGTCTCAGATCAGTCTCAAACAATCGCCAGAATTAGGCCTAGACTTTGGGCTAGACTGGGCTACACGGCAGTTGCTATAAGCCCTCATGCTTCTTTCTGATTACACACTCTGTGTTGGGATTAAATAGAAGGGACATATTTATCATCACCCTTTTTCATACTTATTACAGAAGAAAAACAAACAAAATCATATGCAGAAATTGATTTCAATGTCACTTGGTAATTGCTATATTGCAAAACACCCGACAAATCCAAGTAGCTCTTTTACAAAATGAAACTATGGAATATATAAAAGATGTTAGAATACAATCTATGGTAACGTACAAATAACAACAGGTAACCAATAGACATGCCCCGAGTCACTGGCTGATACATCCAGTTTCAGGAACACGGATTTTTGAGATGCAATATGAAAAGTAGAGCATGGTGTTGCCCCTTCCAGATAACAACAGGCAAAAGTGTTAGAATTAGTATCCATTTGTGAAGCAGATTTGCAATAAGTCAGGTTGAAATAAGCCATCTCTGGGCAATATTACTTTTGCTTTTGTATCCACCCACTACAGTCCTCATCAATATCTACCTAAAATTCAACAAGGATCAATTATTTTAGGCTGCTTCAGCATCAGAAATTTGAATACAAATTATCCTTCCCCTTTCATTATGTCATCATCTATTTAGGTGTTTACATCCCCTATGCTCTCGTAATTTCTGCTTCAAATTCGTTTTATGAGGAGCATTCAGCGTGAGAGAGAAAAAGACTGAGCATTTCAGAGATTTCAGAAATTACCTCTTATGACAAGGAAAAATGTTTACACCTTACATTCTATTGCTGTCTAATTTACTTGTTCACCATATGTTGCAGTGTTAAACATTTTAATCCAGCACAGAATGGAGCAATCTTCTCAGTATGAATTGATTATAGAACCGTCTTGTTCATAAATATAATCTCAGAGCAGCAAGAGAACCCAAAAAGGTAGCAGATGCCATTATAAGAAAAGATAACATGAAGCAATGGGTGCCTGTGC
>JAXCLQ010072024.1:0-19160 GCA_035584115.1 Cedrela odorata
TGATAAAGTTCAGGCTCGTATTGGATATTACACTGATTATTGCAATAAATTTGGTGTTTCTCCAGGGGAAAATCTGTCGTGCTGATTTGATTTCGTTCAGGATTTTAATATTGCATGGTAAGAAATAATTAAAGAGTTGTTCGGAACAACTTCTTGTTGGATTTCTGTGATGGAATATCTATATGTACTTGTAATGAAATAAAGATATAAAATAAAGTAGCTCAACTATGAGTTTGCTTATAATTTTATTTGGCACTGTGGATTTTTCATTTTCTGAAAAACATTTTGTTAGACCCATAATATTTATTTGCTACTTTAACCTTTTTTTTTTCTTTTTTACTATGAGAATTAAAAAAAATTATTTTATTTTGAATGATAACTTTTAACATTAACGGATATAACCGGAGGATTACTCAAGTATTTCTAAAAAATTAAGGTGGTCTTGAGATATTGAGTAAAAAATCAAAGGTATTTTGAGGAAAAAATTACTGAGATTTTGGACATATTTCTCTGTCTATTAAATTAATTACACAATTTAAAGTTATACCAAATAAATATGTAATCATAAATTTACAGAATTACTCAATTTTCCCATCACTAATTGGTGGGAAAAGAAGAAACAGGTGTTACAATATCAATTATATGTGATTAATCATAAGATTAAGATAATGATTTGACCAGATATGCGATAGCTTACGCGACCAATCGAGGATGGAAATTATTGGTTGACTATTAGACTTTTCGACTCTATGTACGAATAAATACTATCATAGGTAAAGATACATATCACTAAACGTTTAATACAAGTTTGAAATTGTTATTAACTTATAATACAATCTCAATCATTGAAAAATATATCAATCTTGCGATATTTAATTTGTCTCTTCATCCTAACGTGTATATAAATATCAAGAACAGAATTTCCTTTCATTTTTCCAACTATTCCCAGTGTTTTAATAGCCACCAGGCTCACTACTAGTTGCCCAAAGACCCGTAGCCAACACGGCTGTCGACTTGAAAAGAAAATGTTGGTCCAAAATGTTCAAAAGAGACACATGAAAAAACTCTATAAAATCATACCACTTTTACCAACTACATTTGCACACAACATATTAACTCTTCAACTCTCTCATATTAGCTCAAAAATTTCTCTGAAAATGGCTATGCTTGATCTGAAAAAAGATGTGTTAATCTTTTTTTTATTGGGAATATTTATTGCCTTTGCCATTCCAAGAAATGTGGAGTGTCAGAACTCGGCGGTCGATATCGTGATGCAGGAATTCTTTGACGGGATAAAGAGTCAAGCGCCGGCAAGTTGTGAAGGGAAGAGCTTCTATACGAGAGATGCATTTGTTAATGCTCTCAATTCATATCCTGAATTTGGTAGAGCGGATTCTGCTGATAATTCTAAGCGTGAGATTGCAGCATTTTTTTTGCTCATGTCGCTCATGAAACTACATGTAAGTATTTCTCTTGCTTTAATTCCTTCACTCTTTTGTATACAGAGACACAAATTTGGGTATTTCATAATAAAATTACTAGACTTTTTTTAAGGAAATGGTAACTTAATTTGAGTTTTTTTTTCTTTTAAAGTAAAAAATATAAAAAAATTCAAAATTGTTAGATTACCAATATACTCAAAATTGTGATCCGATTTTAAAGTTACGTGAATCCGAAAGATTAAGACAAAAGTCGAAATAGAAATTATTTAAGAAGTGAGCTGGTGGAGTTTTGAACATGAGAGTTTGATTAAGATGCCATGTTAGATTACTGCTAAATTCAAAAATTAATTAGTCAGAATACTAATATTTAAAGATAAATTTTATGTAATATTTAATAAAAAAATAAAGGAGGACTACTGAAGATTAGGGGCATGATTAACAAGCAATAGAAAATGAACCTAGCTAATTAACGAGCAAAATATTACTTCCCACTTGCAGTTTTTGCTACATAGAAGAGATTATAAAAACAAATCCTTACTGTGAACCAAAACCACCACAGTATCCGTGTGCCCCTGGTAAATTCTACTACGGTCGCGGACCGATTCAACTCACCGGAAACGGCAATTACATAGATGCCGGAAAGGCCATCGGGTTTGACGGACTAAACTCGCCGGAAACGGTGGCCAAGGATCCTGTCACATCGTTCAAGACTGCCTTGTGGTTTTGGATGAGCTATGTGCTGTCAGCTGTAAACCAAGGTTTTGGTGCAACAATTCAGAAAGTTAATGGTCCTGCTGAGTGCAATAACAAAGAACCTGCTAAAGTTGAGGATCGTGTTAAGTTATACACTGATTATTGCAACAAATTTGGTGTTGCTACAGGGCCAAATTTGTATTGCTGATTATATTTTTTGGTTCACCAATTTTACTAGCATGGTAAACTTATGTAATTTTACTAGCATGGTATGATGTTACTTTTATTTAAGCAACTTTGTTTGGTTACTCTGATGAAGTTTTTGTGTATAAAGTGGAAAATAAAGTATGATGTTGAAATATATGAGTTTGCTTATAATATATTTATTTGTTTATTTATTTATTTTTTGTTGGATTTAATTAATAAATTAATTTTTTGGTTTATACACATTTCTTTTGGGACCAAAAATTTCTCCAATATCAACTTTTACTTAATAAATATAGACCGGTGATAGTAATTAATAAAACAAAGTATTAATTAAGTAAAAAAAATTATGTTAAAGAAACCTGATTCTATAAAAAATAATTTTAATTTGATGAGGCTGTTTTAGCATTATTTCAGTCGCAATTCCTTAATTTAGGTGTTTTTGTGTGGAAAATTCTTCGAAACCAAGAGACTAATATGGCTTATTTGGATTTCTCTCCAAGGCATTCTACCGATTTTCATGTTGCCTGCTTTTGATTATGCCCAATTTGGATGAAAGGTGTTTCTAATAGCAGAACACTCAAATAATTAAAAAATTAAAGCAAGTTAAAGTTTGTTGAATCTAAATCAATAAATCTCATACAATCAATACTACAAAAGCAAATATAATCTAAAGTAATAAACAATCCAAACAACAAAGACAAGAATTTGTTAACGAAGGAAAACCTTATAAAACCACACACTTATGTCCCATAAATAGAGAGGCTTATTGTAACCTAGAGAGAATTATTATAATTTATTTTTTTACCTTCTTCTCAAGAGAAACTTATTGAAGTTCCTTAGTGAACAAGTTTTTCTCTTTGTGTGTTCTTTTGATAAATACCACAATTGTTCTTAATCCAAATCCAACTGAGAAGTCATAAGAGTTTTGATTGCTATTGGTGGCTTGAGTTCTAACCTTGTGAACGTGTCGATCAAGGATTTCATAAAAGAAAAAAGATTTTAGAGTTCTGAACAATAAACTGTTTGGAATAAGTCCCTTGTCAAGCGAGTTAAATTTGAGTGACAAAAGTTCTTGTACTAAATCACCGGTTGTAAATTCTGCTTTATCTAGTGAAATAATTTATAGCTCCTGTATCAGCCCAGATGAGTTTTATCCTGTAAAGAGTTCTTCACAAGGTTTCCTTTCATTAATAAAATCCTTTCTCTATTGTTTGGATTGTATATTACTTTAAATTATATTTATTTTTGTGATTTTGTGGTATTGATTGTCTGAGATTTATTGATTCAGGTTCAACAAATTTTAACATGTTTTAATTTATTAATTATTGAGTCTTCTGCTGTTAGAAACATCTTTCACTCCCCAGGTGTATTTGGGTATAAACTTAGATTTTTCAATTGATATCAGAGCCTAAATTTTATCATTGACCCTTTGTTTTGTTTAGATGGATAATAAATCTCAGGTTTTATCTAAATTCATAGCACTTATGTCTATTAAGGATGATTGTGTGAGAGAATTAGAAGATGCATTGTCTGATGATGAAGCGATGACCTTAATTGTAAAGAAGTTTGGAAAATTCTATCAGTCTAAGAAATAATTTTTGAACAATGGCTAGAATTCTCTTAAGATAAACAAGAGCTTAGCCAAAAGAGGTAGGAAGGACAAGAAATCCTTTCAAGGATTTCAATGTCACGAGTGTAAAGAATTTGGACACATTAGATCTATGTGTGCCAATTTTTTAAAAGGGAAAAGGTTATGAATGTCTCCATTAGTGATGATGTCTCTAGCGAGGATAGGAGTGATGTATCTTCTTCTTATAAAGTTAACAATTGTATAACTTTTGTTTCCTCTATGAACATTGAGTCTGTTGTCTTACATGAAGATGGTTAATATGATTAGAAAGACTTGCTTGTTAGATTGAAGGAACATGTTAAGTTAATCTCTAGGTTGAATGAACAAAATAAAATTTTAGAAAGTAAAATTGAGACCTTAGTTTGTGAGTTGAAGGATGCTAGGTCACAACTTACTAAATTCTGTAGTGGCACTAAAAAGCTCGATGATATGCTAAATATAGGGCAGAACTCTAGTAGAAAAAAATGGTTAGACTTTTCGGCTACTGATCCAGTGAAGCTTCTAAATTTAGAACTGTTCTTGTAACTCCTTCTAGTGCAGGTGAAATTGAGGAAGCAATTGTATAGATTAAATCTTAGATTTACTTTAAAGCAATTGATCCTAATGTCAAGTTAAGTGTGTCTAAAGGAAAAATTGCTTCTTCTAGGTTTGCCCTTATCTACCATGAATGTGACAAAGTAGGTTACATAATACCTAGTTGTTTTGTCTTTAAAAGGAAGAAAAAGAAAGCCTCTATTGTTCTTAAGGTCAAGAAGACTGAGCCTAAAGGTACAAGTGTTCTTCTTTGTGTGAGTCATCTCTTAGTGGATAATAAAAATGCTAAACCTTATAAGGTCAGTCATTATTCTAGGTTTGTTCTTACATGTCATGAATATGATAAAATAGGTCACATTAGACCAAACTGTTTTGAGCTTAGGAGAAAAAAGAAAGTCTCTTCTGTTTTTAGTTCTAAGTCTAACTAAAATAGTCTTACTCATAAAGTAGTAGTTTTAGGTTAGCAACTTAAGATGATTAATGATAGGTTAGTTCACTTGAATGATGTCATTACCAAACATCGACGACTTCTTAGGAATATGAGAAATTGTTAATTTCATTGATTCACTATTTTATTGTAGGTTTGTGTTTTCTTTATATTTCATTTAATGTGAGTTTGTTTCCTGCACCTTTTTTTTTAATAAAAACAAAACATAAAAATATTTTATTTATGTTGATGAGACTGTTATATGAACTGTTCACCGTGTTATCATATGAAAACTGGTATTCGACTTATGTCTTATGGTAACTAAGTCTGAGTATTAACTATACGTTCTCTCAATGTCTTTTGGATGTGTATTTGATATCTTTACTTCGTATGTCTTCAGATTTGTTGTGCACTTGTGATTCATGTTCTTAATCACAATGCACTTAGTATGAACATGTTGGTTTGGTTGCATGTACGATGTCTGGGTAGGTAATCATAGGTTGAAATAGAATTGTCATGGTGATTGAATTGACCTTTGACTAGTGCACCTTTTTTAACAAAATAATGCTATACCCCATGATAATACTTCTGTTGGGTATATAGCTTGAAGCATGACCAAAGCCCAATAAGTTATGGGCCCAAGCTAAAGTCTTACAAAAGATGAAATAAAAGCCCTAGGTCCAGCCCAGTCTTAGGGACACTAATCATGGGATAACAAGGACCCTAGGTATTATGAGGGGCGAGACCTCCCAAGGTTGGGTGAAAAGCCTTGGGTTCGAGTATTAGTTCCAAGACCTCTCTTAATATGGAGGTCTCGGCGACTGTTGATAAAGGTCTCTGATATACACAATATGAGCTCATCTTAGGAAAATACAAAAGTCTCGGACAAAAACTTCCAACAACTCTCAACAATTACTTATCAATGAAGGATTCATTTTTTTTTTCAAATTCTTTCTGAATTCTTCCATAATAAGGATTTTATGCCTAGTAGATGTATTTTGCAAGAATGGCCTAAAATCCCACCAAATTCGAAAAATCGATGCTTAATAAATGGAATCTCCATAATTCTCGTACAAGGAAATCCTTTTTTTCCAGATTTCTTAGAATTTTAGTAAAATTAAGAGACTTGAACATCCTATAAAAGAAGGCCAAGGACAACCAGATACAGGTAGTGAAAAATTTTATACTAGGCTTGATATCCAAATTTCAAGTTTAGAGCATTACTTTCTATCTTTCTCTTCTCTCTCTCACATCACAAAGAAAAACCCTGACTTAAGCATTGGAAGGTTTTTGCTGGAATACTGACTTATGCCTCTAAGAGTTTCGTTGTGATCGCAGATCAAGTAATTAGTCTAGCAAGAAGAAAAAGATTGGTGCTAGTGAGTTGAATCCAAAAAAAGATTTTTTGTTGCATTAACATCTAGCGCTGTCTGTGGGAATCTGAATAAAAAGTCAGAAACCAATGCAAAAAGAAAATCATGGAGACCATGAAAATTTATGCAACAAGAAACTAAGCAATGACAAGGGAAAATCTCCACAATAATCCTATTGAGGAGATAGGGACGGCTAACCAGAATGATGATAATCGACAGCCACCCTTGGAAGGCGCAAATCATTGTTCAAAGGCTTCATCTCCACATCAAAATCCCTCCAACCAAGAAATCATAAAAACTGTATGGTTAATTAAGACGTTAATCGACAACGAAAGATAACATGCAGAAAAAGATAGGCAGATCCAGATGTTGGTTGAGGAAGTTACGAGGATGAAGAAGATATTGTAAACAGGTTCTCATGAGTTGGAAACACCTGTATCGACAGAGGTTATGAAAAGCAGCATCCCAAGTATTCCACATTCCCGGAACCGTGAAACTAATCTTTGACAAATTACCACCAAGAAAAGATATATCGCTGTAGAGAAAGGAAAAAGAAAAGTCTCCAACCATCTATCTGGGGAGCTACAAGGGGAAGATGCTGCCTTCAGGTCTATCAAAGAACTTGAACTAGAATCCTAATATTCCTTAGATGACTCGACAATTATCCGCAAATGAAGGTCAGATAACAATTCTAGTCCGGAGGACATAAGGATATTTCATAATCGAAAATTGTAAAATGAGAGAGAAGGCTCTCTGTGAAGTCCATCTCGAAGAGAGGTCCATGGAAAATAACGATCATGTCGACAATCTAAAGGCCTGTGTCAGAAGCTTTGCACCGAGACCCCGCCCAACCCGGTGCTATAGTAAGAAATAGTGAAAAGTGTTGAACAGTGACTTTAAGCCCAACTAGCGCCTACCTCGTGCTCAAGTAGTATGCATAAATAGTGTGAACAATATTTTCTGAAACTTAATTTCTTTTAGATGTTTTTTTGGTCACCAAACCTTATAAAATCACAATTTTGTATCCCATAATTAGAGAGAGACTTATTACAATTTATTTTCTTACCTTCTTCTCAAGAGAACTTATTGAAGTTCCTTAGTGAATAAGTTTTTCTTTTTGTGTGTTCTTTTGATAAAAACCACCATTTTTCTTAACCCAAATTCAATTGAGAAACCTTAAGAGTTCTAATTACTATTAGTGGTTAGAGTTATAGTCTAGTGAACGTGTCGATATTATGGATAACAAGAAAAAAAGGAAATATTATCCTCCGAATTTCAGCTGGACGAATGACATTGCTTATATATGCTCTTACATCACCAGGAAACGACCATTATAAAAGTTCTCAGTTGCATCAATCATAAAAGATGGTTTTGAAACCCTAGGGTCTTTAATATTTATAAAGTGTAAGAAAATAGCCAAGGTTGCACAATCAACCAACTTTACTTTACTATTTTTCCTTTCATGCGCAAGGGCATATGATCCCAATGGTGGACATAGCCAAGCTGCTGGCACAGTGACGTGTTAGCATCACCATATAAACTACACCTGTTAATGTAACCTGATTTAAAGCAACCCATGCTCGCGTTATCAAGTTTGGACTAAGATCTTAATACTTCAACTCCAGTCACCATGTGTAGAAGTAGGTTACCAGAAGGATACGAGAATATGGACATGGCCCCGCCACTAGAATTAGTCTTAAATTTCTTCGTAGAGGCTGACATGCTACAAAAACAGGTGGAAATTTATTTTGCAAAGCTATAACCAAAGCCAAGCTACATAATCTCTTATATGTGTAACTTAGGAGTCATAATTCTCTTCAACAAATTCTAAATTAAAAACTGAAACTAAAACTGTAAACCCTACTCTTTAAACAAAGGGATAAAATAGTCATTTAATGATATCCATTGTCACACGTGTATGACTTAAGATTAATGGACACATTAACGAGATTTAGGTGAATTTGAATTAAGTTTAATGATATAAATATAATGAATTTAATATTATGATTTAAAATTTTTCATAAGTTGGATTTCGGTATGTTACCTTACACTGATGTTTTCAGTGATCTCGCTAGCTAGTTAGCGAGTGGGGTCAAGGGATAGTGCCCTTGTGGGGGATCGGGGGCTAAGCTCTCAAAAGATAAATAGAATTAGTGTCAGGGAATGAAAAGAAAAGAATAAAAAATCTATCATGATCATGAAGAGATCGATACATTGTTTAAAGGTATCGATACATTAAGGATGTAGGTCGATACCTGATGAATGAATCGAGACCTATGAAGAAAGATATTGATACCTTGCAAGTCAGAAACTTGGAAAGAAATTACAATTTGACTAGATTGATACTTATGGAGAAAGTATCGATACATTTCAAAATAGAGAGTTCGAAAATAATTACATATTGAACTAGATCGATACCTTCAACAAAGGTATCGATACATTGAAAAGAGAAAGATTGATACGTAAAGGCAAATGTAACGATGCTCGAGGTCGATAGAATTTTTAGAATCGAATTCTTAAGGAACAGATTGATACTTGGACTAAAGGTATTGATACCAAGCCCAAAAGTATCGATACCTAGTCCAAAAATATCGATACATGACACTAATCTGGGTAAAATTCGACAGGCATTTTGGTCTTTGCACCTTCTATTATAATACCTAAGAGAGAGGATTTGACTCCAGTATCTTCTTCACTCGTTCTCTTCCTCTCTTACTCTAAAAATACCTCTCTTATTCTTTCATTCGAATTTGACCAAATCTTTCTAAATACTTGGCTTATTCTTGCAATTTATGTTGCCAAGTGAGTAACCCATCCTCTCATCTACAAGTTGGTACCGATTTCAGACTGGACACAACAAGGAAGAAACTAGGGTTCAAAGAGGAACTTGATGCTTTTTCGTTTAAATGATGATTTAAGGTTTCTAAGGACTTCTACAGGTTCCAGGTAGGTTTATTAACCCATTACAAACTTGGTTTTAAGATTTAGAACAAATTAAAATGTTAGGGTTACTGTTCACCTAAGACTTTCATTGCTTTTGCATAGGAAATGATTTGTGAAAATCTGAGTTAATTGGAAGTTTATGGTGAAATGTATATGTGTTGGACATTAATTAGAATGTGTGTATTTCGTTTTAAATGAAAATGTGAGTTAAGAATACTCATGGCTATAGGATTTCATTATTGGATATCGGTTAAATGACATTGGTTAGTAAGCCTCGTGATGTATCGTGTGTTAACTAAGGAGTGCTAGACATGTTTTCCATGAACATTGCATTTAGTACATATATGTTAAATTATTTGGAATCGAGGAATTTATTATATTATTCATATGTGATATTAGGCACCGAACACCCGGGAGAGGAATATACTGGGCGTGAGGATTAGTGTGGGAGTGGTGACCCTCTCTTTTTCTGTGATTGGATCTTTAAATGTTTTTACTCTCAAAATTATTTTATAAAACTTATTGTTTTATGAATAAAGAAATAGTTTAATTATAGTTGATTTGAAATATATATGAATGGTCTATAAATAGATTTGATATGCATGTGGCTATAAGGCCAATAATTATAGTTGATTTGAAATATATATGAATGGCCTGTAAATGGATTTGATATGCTGTGGCTATGAGGCCAAGTTTGATATTAAAAATGCATGGTTTATATTAATATTGAAAATGAAAGAATTATAAATGTTTATGTACATAGATTTGCTTATAGATTGTATTGGTGATATGGTTAAGAAGGTCAAGATTATTGATACTGTAGCTACAAGGTAGTAACTTAGAGATAGACCTATGAGAGGCTGCCTAGGTGAGTGTGCCGCAAGTGGGGCAGTTTTATGGGTGGATGATGTTATGGAGTTGTCCACTTACGGAATTGTCGAGAATAGTTATGAGTATCATCATGTGACTACTCGAGGCCAATGTCAGTGGTGGGCCAGTTTTAAAAAGTATTATGCATTCTTTATCTTAAAAAGAATTGTTTTATTTAAATGAATATTGTTTTGTGTGCATAAAACCCACTAACAGTCTCAGGGTTACCATGGCCAAGGTAACAACCGAGAAAAAGAGTTAGCCCATTGATTTTAAATAACAGGCATGGTTTTATTAAAATGAATTGATTTATGTGCATTTATAAATAATTTTCTTAAAATATATTTTTATCCACTTATGGAGTATATTCCCATATACTTACCCCCTCACCTTCTAGTTTTAGGAGATCGAGAATAGGAAAATGCATTATATGAATGGTGGTGATTGATTAAGGGTGTAATGCCCCCAGGTGTTATTTTCATCCTCGACTCACCTATTTGTTTAGTAATTCACTGGATATGTTTTGATTAATTGTATTTATAATTAAATATGGGAAGAAAAGAATGTAATTTGATTATGTAACCTGTATATATTTTAAATTAAGTATACTTTTATATATCAGATGATTTGAAAATGTCTTAGAGAGATAAGTTTATGTGAATAATGATACAGAGGATAGATACCTTAGCAATTTTACAGGCCTGAGAGACATATTCAGGAATTTAGAATGTGTTTCAAGAGTCTGTGGCAGTTGTCACGTGTAGACCCCACGGGTGGGGGCATGACAAAAGCCTGAAAGCTCTCTTACATAAAATTTGAAACATGTAACATAAATTCTAGACTTCTAGATTTTTGGTTACATGTTTCGTTATTTTTATAAAACAAATTGACAAAAAATATATTTTGTTAGAGGAAGATTTGATAAACATTTTTATACTTTAAAATTAAAGGACTAAATATTAAATTCATAATATTTTAAGTTCAAGAAATTAATTTTGTAAACTTTATGGAGGCTAAATGTAAATGAATTCAATCCCATAATATTTTAAAAAATACATTTTGCCGAATTTTTTTTCTCGTCACGTTTTTTCTTTTGCTATTACTTACAACTCTGCTACTTTTTAGTTCTAACTTTATACATATCTTGGACTGCAAAGCTCATCAGATTAGGTTTTATATATACAAATTATTATGTGTGAACGTCCGCGATTTATACTAAATTAAAATTTGAAAAATGATATGCATTCAGAAAATATATTTTGAAACTGATCATCAGCAAAATATAAACAATTATGTAATTACAAAAAAAGTTATACACTCCTTTTTATTTTAATACCTATATTTTTACTTTAAAAGTCATAAATTATATTGATAATTACGACCAATATAGTATTTATAAGACATAATATTTTTTTATTAACTACATTATTTTTTTTTATCCACTATAATTGTTTTCTAACAATTACCATAAGATTGATGGAATCACCTTCCTCAATATTTGTTAAAATTCAAGTCAATTATTGAGAATCAGTTTTGTTGAATTTCTCCTCCATTTTTCACCTTACATTCTTTGCCTTTCCTTTAATCCATATATGGATATGCCCATTGACAATCATTGACAATCAGGGATGACCTTGAGTTTTAGGAATTCTAGATGAGTTCTTAAAGTGTGACGTCCTATCGTCCTATCAAACTTAACGCTAAGTTAAAAAATAAATAATAATGTATAATTAATCTTAAATTTAGAGCTTAATTTTGCGCCAAGTTTTGGGAGGGCCAGCTCGCCAATATATGCTATCCCAAGGCCACTATTGTTGACAATGTAGAAATAACATCTATAAAGAGAGAGACAAAACACATAAATTTGATGACAGTCTGCTATCCAAGGTCACTGTTGTTGACAACATAAAAATAACATCAATAAAGAGAGAGACAAAATACATAAATTTGATGACAAGATAAGAAGTTAACATAACCCTATCAATTATTTCAGTTGGGTAGTTCTATTGTGAACTACATAATTCATTATTGACGAACAACTAATGCTTATGTATGCTCTTACATCACCAGGAAATAGCAATCTACAAGTGCTCAGTTGCGACCCTGATCCACCGCAACAATTAATAGCCATGGATGCACAAGCAAACTAGCTTCACTTTGCTATATTACCTTTCATAGAGCAGGGGCACATGATCCCCATGATAGACAGCTAAGTTGCTAGCACAACGTGGCGTCATCATCACCATATTCACTGACCTGTCAATGCAGCCAGATTCAAACTACATTCTGATATGAATCTGCCATGTACAACAGATATTGTAGGAAAATTTAACATTCCAAGGATTGCTTCTCCTTCCGGTGATTCATTAAGTTATACTCTTCCAATGTTCTTGAAAGTATAACCTTGGACTTAGAGTATTTTACTATACCAAGTTTGCCTGATAAAGTTGAATTTACTAAACCACTGGTAACTTCAATGGATCAGCAAATGAGTTTTGAAGTTAGAATCTAACCAATGCCACAGTAGATGCGCAAAAGAACAAATTACAAATAAATGATTCGCTCCTCAAGACGGCAACGAACTTCAAATGTAAAAAAAAAAAAAAAAAAAGGTTGAAACCAGGCAAATACCTCTTGAGTTAGACATTGTCGTCAGTAGAAAGTTTAAAACAAAGGCCAAAAAATTTGATGATTATTGCAAGTGAAGATTAAACTAGTTTTTACTCATAACATTATATTCGCATGCAAGGATCACTTTGACAAATTTGGCTTAGTTATATATAATCTGATCAAAAGACATTATAAAATAATTGTAGTGCTAATCATGATGTATTTTACAATTTGTTTTTTTATTTTCAAGCTTTGCTGTACCCAGTATTATTTGTTGAATAATTAAAGTACTATTTATGATGTATTTTACACTTTCAAGTACAACAATTTTCCTTTAAATAATTGTAGCAATCAATCCAGTTCAATTGAGAAAACCTTAGAGTCTTCATCCACCTACAAAATATCATTATAGAACATAAGAAAACCAGCTTCTCTTTGCTTTTTTTGCTTTCATGGTGCAGGGGCATATGATGCAGATACAAAGCAACACTTGCTTGTGTCATTGAGTATGCATTGCAAATTCAAATATTTATACTCCAATTTCCAACTGTAGAGGCAGGATTTCCAGAAGGATTATTTTTCCTGGAGTAGAATGCTTCTACTCCTATGCTTCAATAATTTATTCTCTTCCAAAATTCTTGAGATTATAAATGTTAAAAGGGTTTTATACTCATAATTTGGATGAATTCTACTTGATTTGTAGCTAAGTTTTCGAGAATGTATGAATATATAATTGAATTTTTAGTTTGATTTTTAGTTTTGAAAGAATCGACCTTTGAAGATGTTTTGGAGTTGTTTTTGAAGTAAAAACAAGTTACAAAATGACGGAACATCAAAAAGATAACATTTGAGCTCATAAATGATATAATTTCAGCTCTAAAACAAGAAAATGCAAAGGGAAAACATAAGTTTCAACGCCACGACTCCAAGTCTCCAAAGTCGTGGTTCCAAACAAGAAGAAAAAGGTTAAAACAGTAGCTCCAAAGTCACAGCCTCAATCTACCAAGGCCACAGCCCTGGATCATTATGGTTGGGCGCTGTGGTGCTAGAAAATCAGGTCGCGAACTATAAAAGGGGATAATTTTAGTTTGTTTGCCCTACTTTTTGCCCTACTTTTTTCTTTTAAAAGGGAGGAAAACATGACTTTTATAGAAGAGACGTTAAGGACGAAAAAAATAAAAGAAAGAGAGAGCCACCTAAGGTGAAAGATGAAAGAAGATAGAAGAAACTCATCAACAAGAACCTTAATAAAATTCATCATAGTCATGTTTTAGTAACAGAGCCTAGTAGTGTTGAACAGGCTTTGAATGATCCACAGTGGAAGCATGCCTTGAAGAAAGAATATGAGGCTCTCATAAAAAACAAAACTTGGTTTTTGGTTCCTTTATCCTCTAATTATAAATTGATTGGCAACAAATGGGTTTACAGAGTCAAGCATAATGTAGATGGATCAGTTTGAAAACTCAAGGCAAGACTGGTTTCCAAATGGTTTCACCAAACTGTTGGTGTTGATTACTTTGAAACCTTTAGCCTTGTCGTTAAAGCTTCTACTGTTAGAGTTGTGTTTAGTATTGTTGTAATGAAGGGTTAGTCTATCAGATAACATGACATCCATGTTGGCCTAGGTGGCACACCCAAGAGGAGGGTGAATTAGGTTTTTAATAAAAATTATAAGAATTAAAAAATTAATGCACTTAAGAGATTGTTTTTGTTCAAGAAATGTTATGCAATTGTATGTAGCAACCAAATCTACAAATTATGAATGCTTGAAATGTAAAAGATAAGAGTATGAAAAAGCAGACTCGGAATTTATAATGGTTTGGCAAATACGGCCTACATCAACTCTCTTGGAATCTCTTCACACCGAGGTTCTACTAGTCTCCTTATTTGGTCCAAGTCAAGTATAACCCAAATATAACTCATTCTTAGCGGTGAAGAGCAACCAACAACATCTTGCTTTAAACTGGGTAAAATGAAACCCAAATAACAACTTCCTTTGAACGGGTAAAGTGTAACCCAAATAAAAAATTATCCTAAATAGGATATAGACAAGATTTTCTCTCAAAGGATCGATTTCACAATTTAAGCTCACAACAAATTTTCTATCAAGATGGATAATGAACTAGTAAGAAAAATAAGAGAAAGTGAAAATTTTTGCAATTTGTAGCTCTCTTGTTAATTCTTGATGTATCTCAGTTTTCTGTCTCTTTTTCTCTATCAAGGGAGCTCTATTTATAATTCCCAGCTTTTCTCCAATGGATAGTTTGACTTTTATTTAGAAAAGATTCTGCAAAATCTAGCCGTTATATTCTGAAATTTACATCAAGTATTGATCTGTTTAACCTCAGATATCGATCCGTCGATTCTAGAGATTTCTTCATTTTGTTTTCAGACTTCAAGTATCGATTTGTTTTAAAGACTTATCGATCCGTTTGAGACTTAATTATAAATTTTCTCTATAAAAAGTATCAATCTTGTCTTCTCATGTTTCGATCTTGTTGAACTTGTAATTTCTTTTGAATCTTTGACTTGAATGTATCGATATATTTCATTTTATCTATCGATCTGGTCCAAGTTGTAATTTCCTTTGAACTCTCTATTTAGCAAGTATTGCCCTGATTCTTAAAGGTATCGATCTGGTTTAATTTATAATTTCTTTTAAACTCTTTGACTTGAAGGTATAGATTTGGTCTGAGTCATAATTTCTTACTAACTCTCTAACTTAAAGGTATCGATCTTCACATTTGTATGCATTGACTTTGTTCTTATGAAGGTATCGATCTGTTGTATTTTATATATCGATCTCTTTTCTATGTACCGATCCTCCAAGTTCCATGTATCGTTCTGTTGGTTTATTCATAGAATTTTCTCAATGGAAATATTAGTCTTGTATTTTTAATCAATTAGTTAACAACATGTACTCATACAGTATCATCAAAAACATATATACATATCAATCTCCCTTTAGGTTAATACATTAAACAACATATAGTCATATTACAAGTGAATTTGACATCATCAAACTTATAAACACATTAATTAACAATGCATTTTTTAAAGGAGATCTTTCTGAAGCTGTGTATATAAGGCTTTACAGACTCTAAGTTTCCTTCTCATATTTACAAATTGACTAAAGTCTTTTACAATTAGAAGTAGGCTCCACGATCTTGGTATCATAAATTATGGAATTCACTTTTGTTAAGAGAATGAATTTATCTCATTTCCCCTAAGTTGTTCAACTTAAATACATTAATGTAACTCGTTAATCTTTTGTAGGCATTCAAAGAGGGTAAATATGCATAAAAAAAACATTCAAGATATGAGAGACAACTATATCAATAAACAACTCAGTTTAAAACAAAACAAGCAAATCAACAAGCTAATATAATTATGCTTATCTCTATCGCATGTCTCTATCAAGTTCATCATCACTGTCAACACCAACAAGATGAGAGGAATTAGATTGATACTTGTATAGAGATGAAATCCTGGCTAAGGAGAACGCGGACCACAATATGTGGGAGGAGGTCCATGAGAATATGTAGGAGCTGATCCTCACGAAAGACTCTTCATAAACTGTTGAGTCTCTGATCAAAATGCAATAAACAAATATCCTAATTGAAGCATCGTTTGCTTTCCTCTCTCAAGTCTTTACTATTTCCTAGCATCTGAGTCATCATAGTAATCTCGAGACTACTAACGCGATCCATTATGTCCAAGAATGCACTTTAAATTTCTTCCAGAAAACCTGATGAAGATGACGTAGACGTAGTTGGCTTTATGGGAGGAACTGAAGCACTGGGTTTAGGAGAATCTTCTGTCCTCAGTTGGATGTCCTCTACCGGTGGTTTCTCTTCTCTTTCTTCTTCATGCTGTTCTTCTGCTTATTTTCTAACTGAAGCCAAATGCCTATACCTTGCCTAGAGTACCCATTTACCATTTGCATTTTGCTCATAATGCATATGACGAAGCGTAGTATCAAAAAGTGTAGCAAAAAGAGGAGACTCAATAGTGTCGACCTGTTCATACTTCCTTGTTGATCCTATTCAGATGATTTTGGATACTACATATTCATAATGCAGATGATTTTCCCTTGTCGTTGTCATATGTATCATGACGTTTAGTATCCATAAAATCAAATTCGGCCTTTAAGGCTTAAAATCTTCCTTAGAGGTATGTATCTCTACCATCTAGAACTTGTAATACCCGGGATAAAATATAATTCATATGAGTATGCAAATAATGGCATGATTATGCAAACGATGGTATAAATATAAAAATGATGACAAAAATATGTAAATGATGGCAAGGTATAAATATATGTATAAGAAGTATATTTGTGTGTATATCATCCACTCATTGAGTCTTGTTAGACTTACCCACCTTACCTTCCAGTTTTCCAGGACTTCATAGTTTGGTGAGTAGACATAGAGGCCTAGAGACACAAGGTGGAGAAAAGATTATCAGTCGCAGTCACCACTATGTCGGGTCCATCTCATATAAAGATCAATAGTTTTATTTGGTTTTGATATGTAATATATGTTGCTGATGTTTTGGGTTGCATGTATATAAGCTAACAGGTGTACAAAGTTAGGTCCAGTAAGTCATTGGTGTCTAGGATTTTGAGAAAGGGGTTACTTATTATTCTTCTACTAGAAAAGAGATCTACAGAAAATGAAAATACATCATAATTTATTATAAGTGTATATCAAACTATTTAGTTATGGACTTTAAACCAAATAGTGCTCTCACTACTTCAATTATATCTCATATTCTCTCAATGAGAAAACTATAATCAAATTATAAGTTTTTATGAGTGATCATATTCTCATCAAACTCACAAAACCTCACCTAATAGATATTGGTTAAGTAAGCCCAATGAGTTAGAAACTCATTTCTGTTTGTAACTCTTTACAAGATATGATCAATCTTCTTCTAAGAAAAGACATCTCACCTAATATATATTGGTGCCTTAACTTAATTAGACTAGACCTAAAGCCTTTTCTTAAATAGGAATGAAATCAAACCCCTCATGTGTAATTTGATTCCTTCACAAATGATAGAACTTAGGTTAGGCTTGAAAGCATCAAATAGACCATTGATTCGGGTCATAAGAGAAGGGGAAACATCAAAAGAGTTAAAAAAAACTAGGTTGTAGAAAATGGGTTTGAGAAAAAAATCAAAGGAAGAGGATTTGTTGTTTTGGGTTTGGTGCCACAAGTACTAATATTGTCTCACTCTTCCATTGGAGGATTCTAAACACATTGCAGTTGAAATTCAACACTAGAAGACATATGCGTTGGCTTGCCATTATTAACATGACTATTACTCGAAGATCAATTTATAAATGAGAAATTTATTCTGCAAATACTAAAAATTAGTGTGGGGTTGGAATGGAATATCCCACATGTAACACCCCCAATTTCTTTTGTAGAGCACATGGCTATGATTGTAAATATACTTATTAGAGTATTAAGTGTTAGAATTTTAAGAAATAATATAAAGTAAATTTATAAGGGTATTTTTGTAAGTTTGGAAAATATAGTAGACATGAAGAGTAGAAATGAGAATTTTATTATTAACAAAGTCATTTTTGAAATTTTAGATTATGGATTAAAATAAAATTAAGTGGGCCAAAAATAATATATATATATATATGTATTAGGCCTAATTTAATTAGTTAGGCCTAAACCCCATTTGTTATATCCAAGCCCAATTGTTTAAGCCCAAGCCCAAGCCTAAGATTTTATTTAAGCCCAAGCCCAAGTATATATATGTATATAATAAAATAAAATAAATAAATAAATGAATAAATATTAAGGTTTTGGCCAAAATTCTCTACACAATCCTAACCATCCATTTGCTTTAATCTAAATTATCCACTTGGCACAATTCTATGCATGTTTTGTAAAATAGATAAGAATAAATATAAAGGTTAAGTTAGTGGAAAATGGGGTGGCAAAAGGAAAGCCCTTGGATTTATTAGATTAATCCAAACCATCCATGTGTTCTAATTAATTAAATTAATTAATATTTGATGTTAGTTAGTGGAAAATGAGGTGGCTAAATATGGTGCATTGGATTGGTTGAATGAATCCTAGCCCTTCATGTGTTAATGAGTTAAAATGTTAGCTTTTAACATTTCAAAATAGAAATCAAAGGAGACATTTACGTGAGAGAAGAGAAGGTAATTAGAGAAGGGAAGAAAAGAGGAAAGAAAGAAAGGAAAAAAAAAGAAGAGAGAAAAGAAGAAAAAATTGGTAAGTTTCTTTTAATTATAATTACGTTATTTTGGTGTAGTATATGTAGAAACTTATTAAGACAATTGTAATAGAATTTATATTATCATGTGATATTAAGAAATTTGAAATAATATTGTCATTACTATGTGGTTGTAATAGTGAAAATTGGTGAAAATTGGTGGAAGTTAT